>BHDV01063495.1:27267-49308 GCA_005406045.1 Adoxophyes honmai
GATCTTTGCCGAGTGCCTCGAGAAGCAGTTGCAGCCGAACCCATCGGGCGACGCCGAGTACACAGCAGCAGTCAGCGAACACCTTTAGAGATACTTCACCCCACCCATCGAGTCGAATGACAACCCGGTTATCGTCTCGCCCAGCGAAGTAGAAAGCCCAAAGAAAGCACCTGGCGTCGACACGATCCCGAACATGCCCCTGCGACATCTATCGCGATGCACCATCGCGGCGATGACCAGAATCTTAAACGCGCCTGGCGCGAAGTCACGCGCACCGGCCATTTCTGGACGGCCTGGAAGCTCGGTCGGGTGATAATGATACCGAAGCCAGGGAAGAATCTACGGAAACCGGAGAGTCATCGACCGATCGCCCTCCTCAGCAGCACCGCCAAGGTGTTCGAAAGGTTAATGCTAAAGCATCTGCAACCACACATAGCACCGTCCCCGAACAGTTCGGCTTCCGTAGAGCGCGGTCCAGAACCCTGCAGCTAACGAGAGTGCTTCACTTCCTGGCCGAGACGAAAAACAGGAAGGAGCAAGACTGCCACTGGGCTGTACTTCTGGATATTGAAAAGGCGTTCGACAGGGTATGGCATGAGGGGCTGCTATTCAAACTATCTGCGTTACCAGCTTCAAGAAGAATCGTCCGCGCTTTGGCCTCCATCTTAAATGACAGAAGACACGTCGTGACGGTGGAAGATGCTTCCTCAACGGAGCGCCGCATCCTAGCGGGCGTCTCACAGCGAAGCTGTCTGTCACCGGCCCTTTATGTTCTCTTCATCGACGACACCCCGGTGGTTGGCGACGCAGCCTTCTTCACTTCGTCGATGAACATCACCCACGCGGCGAAAAAGCGACAGAGGACACTGGATGCTCTGCCCGGCTGGCTCTCCCAATGGAGGCTGTCGGTGAACGTGAGCAAAACACAGGCCGTTTCCCTGGGACTGAAGCGGCCGCCGCTGCCGCACCCACTGCACGACCAAGAGGTGCCGTGGATCAACCCGGAAAAACCTGGCCATAAGCAGCACGTCGAAGAAGTCCCTACCACTCCACGTATAACATCGTGTACAGAAAAGCTTTATAATTAATTGCTATATCTAATACTCAAAGCAAACTTGTTCCTGAAAAACACCCAAAATATAACCAATGGTTTTGCACGTTCCGTGTTTCACAAAACGTATCGTATACCTATGTGTTTTGCGTTTGTGTATTTTGCTCTGACGCGTTCAAGTTCACTTTCTTTTCTTGATATTAAATTGGACAAATGGACAAACAGTATCTGGGAATCAAAGTTATTAATATATTAGCAGTCAGAGTTAAATCGAAGTCCACGCGGACGGAGTCGCGGGCACAGCTAGTTTAAAAATATAAATAGGAATAAACACACTTCTTGTATCAAATGAACCCTAAACAAGATTTAAATACAAACTTTTTATTAAAACTTTCATAGTAGTCATTTTGAAAGTAAGGAAACAATGACGCAAAAATGACATTTTAGGCATTGTTATTTATCAAAATTATGTGTAATGTGTATTTATAAAATAAAAAATGCGAAATCAAGAAATGGAATTTGCAAGTTAATGAGACACAATAATTTCCGTAGGGGGGTTGCAATGGGGCTGCTGTGGTGAGATGCACATATCGAACTCAATTATCTAGAAGTTATTTCGTGTAGTAGGTAGTATGTAGTTGTGTCGGGTACCTAATATCTAATCTAACTGCAGCTAAATATACATAATGTGTTTTTACTTCTTGGTGTTCTTTCAGATGGCAAATTTAATACATTTCGGAAAATGTATTTTGCTAAGGAAGTACTTCCCAACATACGTAATTCGTCACAGCCTCGCCCTCGCTCGAGCTGCGGCAGTCACCCCATCGCAAGCCAAATTCAACGCTCCACGTTTATTATCTTCACTTCCCTATAAAACTGCAGACCAATTTAAATCTCTACAGCCCGTTGACCCACGAAATGTTGACCCAAAAATACCACATCTATCGAAACTAGCAAAATTCAACGTAATCAATGGATTCCCAAGAACATTCTTCTTCAAAAAGAAAAACGATACAAGTGAAAGAGGACCAAAAAAGAAACGAGTTCCCAGGCTGATATTAATCCAAAACCCTTTAACGTGGTTGATGATTAAAATAGATTTCAGCGTGCTGAGGCACATCTGGGATCCTACGTTTGCAGAAAAAGACTTTAAATTTGGCACAAAGCAGGTAATAGGAATAATGATTGGGTTAAAAATATTCACATATAATTATGTAGAGTTTTGTTATAATAAAGACAAACGGGCTTATATTGGAACTAATTTTCCCTATTCCATTTGTTGGATAAAACGGAGCCAAAGGTGTGATTCATATTATTGTAACTGCAGCTTGACGCAAGATCACCTGTACTTACCACAGTGTGTTTTGTCAGTATTCAATCGAATCATAGGTACTGTTGCTCTTTGTATATGGGTAATTTTCGCTACTCCGTTTGTTCAATACCCATGTACCTAACTTACCTACCGCATTACGGCAATCTTCGTTTCTTATTGTATCCGTAGGTACTCATCTTAAGTTCCCAATAATAGTAATGAGTTTAGAGCATGCTTCACCATCCGCAAATAAATATGTGTATCTGATTAAGTCTCTTGCCATCTATGATTGTTTGCCAGAAGTAACGGCGTTAACTTAACGTCAGCTATATGTTTTAGGCTATATCCAAAGTGACTAATGTGATCAGCGACGGTCAGTTCTCTGAGCTCAACGGGCTCTTGACCAAGGCCGCCCGAGCTAGCCTTAAGCGGGAGTTGGACCGTAACTGGAGTGAACGCCAGCGGGGCTTGTTGGCGCTACAACGGGACGACATACAAATCTGCTCGCCGAGGAAAGTCTACTTCATCAGGATAGCTGGTGAGTAATGCTTAAACTGCAGACTTGCAGAGCCTAATCATATTAGCTGCTTTGGGCAAACATTTGACGTAAAATGACAGAATAGGTAATCTACGTACAGGTGAGATAAAAAGTAGGTATGGCTGTCACTTTCTACCGTTACCTTCTTGCCGTAGTCTTTCCACGAGGTCTAGCCTGCAGAGCGTCCCCTTCTAAAACCAAATAAGACCAGCTTCAATAACATTCCTTGTGTCAATAACCAGAGACTGCTGGACACTATAGAAAGGATTCTGCAAGATATTTTATTTAACGATGATAGTTTCCTGGACATTTCGCTGGATTGTTTTTTGAGGCAATTGTTTAGGTTATTTTCATAGGGTTTCCGAGTGGGTTACACAAACAGCCTAAATAAGTTTTTGTTGAAGCATAATAAATAATATTTAACAAAATTTAAGCCAATCTGATCAACAGTCGAAGAGTCCTCTCTTCAGAGACGGTCCTGGCTGTACCACCAGAGTTCTATACCAGATTATTGTATTATCTGCATCACACAAGTATTCAAAATTTTAGCACAATAACTCAAGGTTGAAGATACATAAGTCAAGTATACGCTACATGCTTACGTACATACATAAATATATACCTACCATCATTTTTTCCCACAGGGGTAGGCAGAGATCACTTTTTTCCACTTGCTACGATCCTGACATACCTTTTTTGCTTCATCCACATCCATTAATCTCTTCATACATGCTCGTCAGTTTGGAATACTCTTGACTTGACCCGTTTCTGAAATTCACCGATTTAGTCACGGAACGTCCGTCTAGTTCTTCCCGTCCCAACACACTCATTCACACTCCCTGAATAAATCAGTTCAGTAAATTCTGTCTATTAAAGATAACTGGGTTAAAAGTAAATTGCAACGTTCCACCCTGTTAATCATTAATCATACATACATACATTGCAATTTCTAGCTGTATTTATTTAAAAAAAATACAATATTATCTTCTATGTACAGAAATAGTGCCCAGTTCAGTACCAAACCTAGTTGTTAGATATTTATGCTACGTAGGTATGTACGTCTTTATTAATATTATCGACAGATAGAAAACGAATACACAGTTCTGTGACTTTGTCAATGGATCCGTTTCAGCCTTTTATGATAAGTTCTTAACGATCAAAGTTGAAGTGAGAATTGTGTGCTACAAATTAATACAAGAAAATAATAAAATCAAAATCGTCATTTTTCATGCAACGATAATCTAATCTTATCAAGTTTTTGAGGATAATTTAAAGTGGCCTCTTGTTTTTTATTAGATATTGCACGATATTGATCTATAATTGGGCATCCATTACTGAACTGTTACGATTTCAGATAAAAAGTATTGTGACGTCGACATGGCTTTCTTGGCGTTAAAATGGGCTCCGATAAACAACATCGAGGCTTTGATCTTCACGGAGATATTCGCGAGGTTCCATCGCGAGTACACGCCTCACTGCATCCCGGAGTGGACCATTGCCTACTTTAAAGTGACTCGGTTTGAAGTTTTACGACGGAAGTAGGCCCATAACCTGATTGTCATTGTAAGGTAACGGCAAAGTAAGTTGTCTTCGTGCTAAAAAAATGTTCAGTTTAATTTACCAGTATAAATATTACACACACACGTATCAAAGCACAAACTGGTTTTTAATTAATCTAGATTTTGATTTAAATACGAAGAAAAATATGTCGATGGTTACCTGGAACGTAATGGTTATTCTGGTCTATGGGCTTTTTGAGTCCAGGAATTGATCCTATAATTAAACTGGTTCATGAGGCGTGATAACAAATGTCTTCCGTGATGCATCACAACCAATAGCGTGAAAAGGACTTACTCACAATAAGTTAAATTATAAGTAAGTAGAGATATTAATATCGTTCTGGGCTTGTGGAGTCTAATGAAAATGTTTGTTCGTAGTAACATTTATTTTAAATAAAAACAATTCATGCTTAAAACAAAACTTGTTTACTCTCATAAAAGGGCAGTGATAACAAAACAAAGGTAAAACATGTATCAGGATACAAAATAACATTTGCGCCATGTAATATCGTGCGGACAATTCCATGGTAATGTCGATATTTTCAAACTAATTAATAGTACCGATAGCTATTCCTTGTTATGCTGAGATGTGTTATAAATCTAACAGAAGGGAATAAGGATTCTCCAAATAGTTCTTCATGCTGTTGGAGAACCTAGCTACGGTGGCGCCATCCACCACTCTGTGATCCGCTGCCCAGCTCACAGTGAGAATGTGTGATTTTACTACGTTGCCAGCCTCGTCGAAACGCGGGAGCACCTGAAACACGCAAGCGTAACGAATATAATCTATTTCACTTTTGTATGTTTTGTTTTGTTTTATCGTATTTAATTGGGTCCGCATCGTTTTATCGTATTGAAGTAAGCGACTCTAGTTTTAAGAATGATGAGAGTCAAAAATCTCAACTGTAAACCGGCGATCGGAAATTTATAGCCGAGCTAAGGGCCGCGTAGGTACGGGGTAGAGACGGGCTACGGTACTCTGCATCAGGATTATATGTAGTTTGGTATTATGGAATTATGTATATTAGGTAGGTACTATATTTATATGCGACCCGCGAGCCACAGGTTGTCGACCACTTGCGTAAACTATAATCCGCGGTCAAATTATCCGCATATCCTATTTTTTATTGCTCTATCTAAAAAATAGGGCGGATGGATTAGTTCGCCGTTGAGTAATATGTAACTATATGGTTTGTCCTTTGACTGGCTTTACCCACGTTTTACTTAAAATTTCCGTTACACAATAACGTTATCGGTAGTAGGATGTTTTTTAACTTGCCAAATCTTATCGGCTGAAATCTGCACTTTAATCACTTTTTGCATTATAGTAAACAAAGTCAGGTAGGTATTGATTTGCTGTTGTAGTGAAGTGGCCGACTCAAATTATCAGTTTCAAATGAAATGTGTATTAAATACACTTGGGCAGTAAATTACAATAAGGTATTATGTTTGCGAAAGATTTTTATGACCTACACCCATTACAAAGTCTTCAACAAAGCAAACGTTGCTGCAATAACTTCAATTTGCAAAAATGTGACAAAAACCTGTCTATTACATATTCATGTACTCCTAAAGTACTTTTAACATCCTATAAGCAAAGAGGGGACCTCTGAATTTTTCGGAATTTATGTGCGGAATACAATTTGATATTTATCACGAGCTGTTCGGTGAAGGAAAACATCGTGAGGAAACCTACACACAGCGACGAAGTAATTCAACATTGTGTGTGAAGTTCCCAATCCGCACTGGGTCCGCGTGGGAACTATAGCCCAAGCCCGCTCATACTGAGAGGAGGCCTGCGCCCTGCAGTGGGACGTATATAGTCTGATGATGAAGAAGCAAAGAGGGGCGTTTTTAGTTCAACACCAATGTCAGTTTTGAGTGTTTGTGGCATCGTAGCTGTCAAACAAATATTAATTGGTACTTTTTACGATTCCTTGCGGTGGTTCTTAACTAAAATTAAGTTAGCAAATTGAGTTCAGAAGTTTTCGAGATGATAAAGTTACAAATAGGATTGTTTTTTTTTTAAGCTAATTAGGTTACTTTATCAGTAAATTTGGTCATTATTTACATACCTGTATTTTTCCTATAGCTCCTATTGACACTTGTGGTGCGGAGATTACAGGACTAGCATATGTTCCACCGAGCTGAAATGAAAACGAAACGCATCATTGTACCATCTACTACTTTAAAAATCACCGACTTCTTAATTCCGACTACGACTGTTCTTAATTCGGCTGTATTTGTTTAAATTATTGATTAGTTATTAGGTCGTTACTTACAGCCCCAATGTTCGATAGAGTAAAGGTTCCACCGGTGAGATCGTTCAGTCCTAGTTGCCCTTTACTTCCCCTGTCTTGCAGTGCGTTCAGTTCACGTGCAATATCCAAGACGCTTTTGTTTTGTACATTCTGAAAAAAAACATTCATTTGTTCATCGAATGTTTACATTAGAGGAATTTGTTAACATTTCTACTTAATACTCACTTTTATAACCGGTACGACGAGACCGTTGGGAGTGTCCATTGCGAGGCCAATGTTATGACTTGATTTATAAGTGAGATTTTCACAACATTTGCTTAGACTGCTGTTCATTACTGGATGAGCAGCTAAGCTTAGAGATGCAGCCTTGATTATTATCGGCATGTACGATAGCTTAACCCCATGCTGATCCGCCGTTGATTTTATACTTTGCCTAGCCTCAATTAGTTTAGTAACGTCGTATTCGTCACATAAAAGGAGGTGAGGTATTTTCTGAAAACCAAAACACATACATAATTATCTTATGTTCGGACGTATCATAGTGTCTGAGTTTTCATTTGTTTATGTATGTACTTGTTGTTATTTATTATCATTGGTTTATCCAGCAAATAAATATGCTTCATTTTTGCAGTTTATAAATCTTACCAATGATTCAGTCATTGTTTTCACCATAGCTTTCATAAATCCTGTGATTGGCACTGTTCTGTCTTCCAATATTACTTCGGTCTTTGCTTGAGCTTGCACGATCGGTATTTGCACTGCTTGCACGTGTGCTGGATCCGGGATCTCATTAGATTTATCTGCGCTTATGCCTAAATGGCTTAACACGTCTTCTTTCAAAACTCGCCCGTTGCGTCCCGTCGCTTTAACAGCACCCAGGTTGACCTTAGATAAGGGAATATACATTTTACTACGTACTAACATTGCGTTATAAAGCAAACATTGTTTTCAGAACTCACTTTGAATTGAGCAGCAATCCTTCTAACAGCCGGAGTGGTTAATACTCTTATTCTTTGACTCTCATTCGTCGCTGGTGCAGCAGCAACTTCTTTTGGAGCTACTTCAGGTGTAGACGTTGGTGCATCTAGATATGAATCAAAACAATTAGTAAGTTTAGTAAACATTAAGTATTTATTAGGTAGTTTTAGTGTGTTATTTGCCGCATTTGCCACAAACTGTCTTGATAACGACAGCAAAGGCTTCCTGGGACAGGGTTTTCTACAATGTTGCACACGAAGCCTTCCAAAGTTACATAGTTATGCTTGGCTTACCTAGATAGGGGGCGAATCTGTACTTGAACAAAATCTCAAAAATTACTAAAGGTTACCTTCGTTTCCTTCATCTTCGACTTCTATGTCTATCAATGGTTGCCCTACTAGAGCTGTCTGGTCAACTTCGCAGTAGAGCTTTGTAACGGTGCCATCATACCGACTTGTGATAGTAACTGCTGCTTTGTCACTTTGCACTTCGCACACATTGTCGAATTGTTGCACTTTATCGCCAACTTTAACAAACCTAGAAAATGCAAGTGTGGTGTTATTAATTTCTACACTTTGTAAAATGAGTACTCAATGCAAATACTTTATATTGTCGGGGTTAAAAATGCTTACCATTCCTTAATGACTACTTCTCGTATTCCTTCTCCGATATCGGAGAGTTTGAATGCGACAACTTTGTCCAAGATATTCGTTGTGTGGAATGTTCTTTTCAGTTGACTTTCCCATATGGAATGTTGTAATCTGTTTGATGCATCGATGTTTGTCTTAAATCTGTCCTGATGACAAGTCAAACATTTATTGCCTCATGATAATTCATTGAAATAATATAATGTACCGTCTGGTTTTCTGGATTTTACATAAAAGACGGTAGATAAATGATAGCATATGTATGTACATAAGTATATCAAAATAAGCGTGAGTCTCATTATTATTCTTTCAGTAGCGACATCTACTGATTCGATTTGACAATCTTATGGGTCTTGATTAATCACCTTAGATTAATCGGTTAAAATTAAAACAATCTCAACGTAATGTAGATACATTTCTTATCGTGCTGTGATTACTTTTATTTACCTAGATTGATAAAATTGGGAACAACAGGGTGTTTATCATCTCATGTTGCTATCTCACTGTTAATAATATAATTTGTGCCCATTATAGTAGATATCACTATGCAAGCAACTTACGATGTTATTAGAAGTGATTATGATTGAACAAGATCATTATACTGTATTTTGATAGTAAGTATACGAATTTTATCCTCATTTGAACACTGGGTACTCCATTTATGAAGCGTATAGGTACTACGTTTTCTTACGTTTAATAAAATTAACATACGGTGCCGGCGCAGCTATCCAAACAATTCGTTCATCGTCCCTTTAAGTAGACTTAAAATCACGAATGAATACACGCCATGTTACTTACATGTTGCATCAACACACACGATACGCGGCACTTGTTTGCGTTCCTGAGGTTCACAACACACGTCCGGAGGATCGACATCGTGGCAGCGTGGATTTTTTAATGTTTGTTATTGTGAGCGAGCGAGCATGTGCGCCGGCGCGGGCCCGGCGAGCTCCAACTGACTGCTATCGGTATCAGCGGCTCGGCTGGGCGTGCGCTGTTGCCAGCGATAAAACCACACTCGTAAGCCAAGACAACGGCTACGTCACCCGTTCCAAGACCTCAAGGTCAAGGTCTGAATACTAAATGCTTTCGTTTCATTTCTACAATATCAACTGTTTGTTCTGGTTACATACTTATTTAGGTAGGTGTGGACTGTTTGCGACCGGTTGCTTGCTGTATTAAAACCGGTCGACAGTGTTGCCAACTTAGCTACTTTGTAGCTAAAACTAGCAACTTTTGGGATAATGTTAGCTACTTTTTTATCATGCGTTTCATACATTTTAGCTACTTTTTTTCATCTAGTACCAACTGGTGTTCCATGCATTTAGCTATTTTTGGATGATTTTCCCTCCAATCTAGCAATATTTTTATAACATTTTAGCTACTGTGTAAAGTTAACAGTTGGCAACACTGCCGGTCGAGTATCAGTCGTGAGAATGACTCCGCTGCGTTACTTCGTCTTTTACTTTCTTTTGCGGTATTATACCTACTTTATAGGTGTTTATACCTAGGTTATAAAAAGTGAACCTAAACGTTTAAAGAATGGCCCTATATTAGGAGTATAGTTGGCTGGGAGAGATTCCATAAGAAGTCGTGTTTTTTTAAACAATAACGTGTTTAGGTACTTGCTTTGTATTTGTATATTTCGAGTCGAGTCGAGTTCGGGTAATGTTATTTAGGGACTTCATATAAAAAAGGGAATTTTTGGTAGGGATTCTAAGACCCATTCTCATTCTGAGATTCCATTAAGTTTTGATTAGTAAGGATTTCGTAATCAAATAACAAATTTATAAGCAATTCTTTTATTAAAGACGTAATAAACATGTTAATAAAGTGAATAAAGACAATAATATAATATCTAATAAATAACTGTAATGTTATGCATGATGAGATGCAGGGCAACTCAGTTAGAACGTCTGACAGCGAGGGTACCGCTGGCATTAACCGAAACGTAAATTCAATCGACGACTCCTATATTTCTAAATAGCTAACGTGTATCACAGAGGCGCTCCGCTAAGTGTCTGCTAGGGCCCGCGCGCGCCGTGGGCAGTCGTTCAGAGTCTAGCATGTTGGATTTTGTCGCGGATTGTACATAATGTTCCTCTCGGTAACAGTTCATGCTGAGTACAGCCATGTGGGTACAAAAGGAATGAAAGCTGTAAAGTATCTGTCGATTGCCTTTAGTATGACTAGCTCATTGTCGGTAGTCAACGCCAGCTCCAACGTTCGTTGCACGAAAGATCCGTTTCCCATAAAGATTTCAAAAATCGGAATTTCAAAAAACTCTCACTACTTTTTCAGTACCGAAAGAAAAGTAACAACTATTAAGTGATAAATTCGGAAAATGTCACATTCCTGTCCTTTGTTTGTCAATGTCCTTTATTTGATTTATAAATAAATAAATATCACTGGACAATTTTTACACCAATCACCTAGTCCCAAAGTAGGCAATTTAATGCCTGTGTTATGGGTACTAGACAACGGATAAACTTACTTATATACAGATAAACATCCAAGACTCGAAAGCAAACATTCGTATTCATCATACAAACATCTGCCCCGACCGGGGATCGAACCCGGGACCTTAAGCTTCACAGTCAGGTTCTCTAACCGCTGGGCTATCCGGCCGTATTTAAAGTATTTCTTTCGAGCGATAATTTTGAAAGTTGATAAAAGTCAATATGTAATTTTTTTAACTATAAATGACTATGGGAATCGGATCTATCGACAAAATGCCCATAGTTCCACACAGCACTTTATAAAATATGTATAACATTGCTTTATTTTCAGCTTAGTCAAACTTCTCTCGTCGGGCGTGTATTAATCTTAATTTATTTACTAAGCATTTGTCACGTGACGCATAAGTCTGTTAATTTACTCGTAAGCGGGAAAAAATAAGTAGGTACTTATCACATTTTGCAACTGCTTAAACTTTGACCAATAAATATTACATATTAGCCTTAGATGTTAATTATTCTTCAAAATAAAGTCCTTCTTTGCCTGTAAAGCAAATTGCATAATATTCGAGCATCTAATAATTATTTATTTTTGTTACAACACCAGAATTTCGTCGTTAGCAGACATTTAAGTTCAATATTTGTACGTAACGATAGCATATTGACTTAGTATCAATAGTAATAAATAAAACAATTAGTTTAAAGCATGGAATCGACTTGCTCCCGATTTTGTACGATTAGCTATAAACACGTTTAGCATGATACTAAATTGCCATAACCTAATAATCTCAAGACTTGCCAGTAAGTGTACATATTAATTTACTTAGTCTGAATAGTCACAAATAAATGCATGCTAAGTATTACTATGTTCTGATAAAAGCTCTCATGCTTACGCTCTCATATTGCTCAAGCTCGTTTGGTCCGTTTCCTATAACATTTGCACTCTAAAATGCCGTTTCTTCCACACAGTGTCGGTTTCCCACACATACTTACATCGAAATAGATACCGCGAGTTCCTGCATGTGTATGGAAACTATGCGTGCCACTTTTTCTCTACCTACTGTAACATCACATGAGCGCTTTGGTGATAGGAACTAACAGTCCGAGTGAAACCGATTGAAAGGTAACGCCGCTTTATTCAAGTTATCTTGTCTCTAGGAAGTTAAACCTAATCTAAGTAGGTAGTACAAGACTAAATGAAATCGTGTCAAAGGAAAAGCATTGCTTTTCCTTTTGGCACGCGAAGTACAGTCGCGAACCGGGATTGTTGAACCACTTACCAATGTTCGTAACTTGGTCGTGTAATACTAATCCAATACCTAACATCTGTCGGTCACATCGGTCATTTATTACACGTCTAAATTGCGAAGAGTGGCAAGTGGCTCAACAATCCCGGTTCGCGATGGTACATACAATACACTTGAGTCATCTATTTCGATTCGATATAGGTAAGTCTGTGGTTTCCTATGATGTCAACTTCAGTTCAGAGAGTCTTGTTTCTCAATTCGGATAGGTAATTGGGAACGGACCGAACGTACTTTAACCTTATTATAGTATTTGATTTCGTTATTTCAATTGTGGTAGCTACATATAAAATTCACAACACGGTCATTTTGGAACATTGTGCAGGCATTTTAAGTAAATATAACAATTCCAGTAACATTTCCTTGTGAACTTATAACAGCTTAATCTTTCAAACAAATTCGAACAAATTTATAGCATTTACATTTCTTCCAAAGAGTGTATGCAACAATGTAGAGTTAAATCAGCTTACTCTTTTAAAAACAACACATTCATTTTAGATAACAATGGAAGACTACGTACCTACTGCAAAGTGTTAGTATTAATAGGCAGGTACAATTAGGATAAGTAAAGTGACGTGACACGAAATTTGGAAGTCTGTGCAGAAATTGGACGTTCATAAGAATCCAGAACTTTAACTTAAATTTTTCATCTGAACTGCGTACTTACTATCCAGGTTGTCAAATTTATTTATGACACTCGGCAGAACCTAACCATCAGCATTTGCCGCACAGAAATCTCTACAAAGACAGGAAAGTCTCTTTGCGACAAGATTGCACCGCAGTCGGTAGCACATCATAGACTTGTCATGGTGAAGAGTAGCCAACTTTGTGATTTATAGCTTTTGTGTTTTTGTGGTAATTATCGATAGTTAAGCTTTTTACGAAAAATCTTATTACTGAACCGCGATTAGAAAGGGATTGAGCGCATATGTCATTTTTGAACTAAATGCATGATATGACATTGTCAGTGGTAGAGTATGCAGATAAAGTAAATTGTTATTTTGGTACAATGAATTTCTAAAGCATGGAAAAAATATCAAATTATGTAGCGTTTTTCTATTAATTTCCGTTAGCATTAAGAGGTAATACGTCAGATCAAATAGAGTTACTTTCTTAAACCTGTAGCGCTTTTAAAGTATTTTAAATATTTTTTTATTTATGTATTTTTGAACAGCTACGGCAATTTGATAAAGCGAAATAATGTGGTTAGTGACAGATTTGTGGATATGATATTACAATTTTTTATTAAAAAAATGACAGTATTTACCGAGAATAGAGTTTAAATATGCAAATCATATTCAGCTATTAATTCTTATCTATAAGGGTCTGCACTTATGAAGATATCAAAAATTGGTTCATAATTATATTTAATCATTTATTAAATACAATTGTGCTAACGGTACTCTCGAATCCCTTTCTAATCGCGGTTCAGTAATACAAGCCGTAGATATGGCGTGAGCCAAAGCCGAGTATTGAATAGCACACCTCCGGGGAGATTCATATATTAAAGCGGTAATATTGCTGACTAACCCTTAACATTCTGGGTTAAGCAACTCCTGACTTTTGATAATGGAGGAAATGTATGAACAGTGAAAAAGTAATTTGCGTCTTATTTGTCCAGCCCGTGTAACTCGACCGCGATCGCCAACGGCTTGACGGACCAAATCAGTTGCCATTCGGCTGCAAGAAAAAAATTATTAGCCTACTACTAACTGAAATAATTGAAACATGTTACTTCAATAATATAAGCTACGTGTTGCCTCGTGAGAAACACCTAATTACATTCATGATTGTGCTTTTACGGGCTGTTAATCATTATCAGATGAACAATTTAAAGTTAAACACACAAAAAGAAGCCTTCGAGTATGAATAGTGCATGTATAGTTGTTAAATGTGTTACACCTTATAAATTTATAATTTCAAGTCTAGTTGTTATTTATTTATCAAAAATTCACTAGCCTTTTACAATGTTACATTATTACACCATAAGAGCAAGGCCAACATGTTTGTAGATTTGCAAAAGACGATAAATATTCAGAAACATACAAAATTACACCCTCTTTAACCGCAAACAGTAAATGAAATAAGACGCGCGTATGGTTTTGCTTTTTGTAATTTTTATAATCTTGTTATCGGTAAAGAACTGAAATGTATTACAAAGTTACTAAGCGCGATGTTTTGTGGTGAAAAATTAATTACCTTATTAATTATGATACGTCCTATGTTAACAGAAATTATTTCGCTGGTTACCACGCATCAGAGAACGACGCGATGTCGGTCGGGAACATTTTCACTACATCGTTAGAGAAATACTTACGAGACAAGACATAGAACGATATGTATTCTCAAGAGATCACACACAATCAGGCCTACGTACCTAGTAACAGCGTGTGTTTTGGAATAGTCGCTACAGTCGTTTTTCATTCGCGTTGTACAACTCAATGCAGGGTCGCAGCTACAGTCCGATTTGTGTCTTACTTAGTTTACAGTACGAACACTACGCGCTCATCTAGTCTGACACGATACAGTAAAGAAGCGACAACATCAACTAAACACCGACGCGAAGTATTAACTTTATCATTACCATTATGCTCGTGTGACACCTAAATACAATAGAAAGATCTAACAATCGTGAACCTGCCGCGCCCCCGCGCCCGGCCAGGCTAGTTAACGAGTAAAAAGTCTATCAAGCGGTCGCGCCAACCATCTGGAAGTTATACTTTCACGAATTTGCTATGGCATTTTCCCGAAACTAAAGTGTCATATCCCGAAGATCGGTCGCATGTATCTTTTCATTATTACGCGTTGTCTGATAGTTGGAGCGTCTGCCTGGCAGCCTTATAGTTTAATAAAGCACGGCGCTTATCATTTACAGAGTTTGATTGAAAACATTTTGAACGTGAGAAATATTTCCGTACGTGCACAAAATATGTTTAAACAATTAATTTATTAGGTACTTTTTAATTTTCTAGATTATTTTAACGAGCTGCGGTCAGTGCTGTATTAGATTTTTAACAATTAGAAGTTTGCCCGCTGTAGAACACTTGGAATGTATTTAACATAAAAAATCTTGGTAATATGTAGGTACAGCAATGGTTTACTGTGACTGCCTTTTGCCGCAGGTTAGGTACAACTTGAACTTGTTGGGATATGGAAAAATAGAATTGTGATTCGCACGTTCACTGCCATCTCTCAGAGTAGAACCTTTCTGAGGTGCTGCGAACGCACATGGGCGTTCAAATATCTGCGCATATTTGACAGGGGTAGACGCGAAGGCGCATTTATGCTTCGTTGGCAGTGAATGCGTTAAGAAATTACAGAAGACGTGGAGTGTGGTTCCGGGGAAAATTTATTAGATACCTACTACTCGCACTTCGATTCAAAATTGTCAGGGTAGTGATAGCGGGGAAATAACATTTTATGGGTTAATTTATAACTAATTTGCGCGTCTTCATTATCGTTGTAGTTATTTTTTTTTATCGAATTAGAAAGTACTTAGTTATTTGTCCTTTTCTTAAAATAATAACAAGGTGATACGGAGAATTTGTTGTGGTTGAGAGGGAGATATGAAAACACAAGATATACTTATCATTTACACTTCCTAACCATTAGTCAATTCATCTAAATCTTGTTGCCAGATTAGTCCATGATGGACACGTATCGGTGCGTAAGTACTTTTTACTTTCTCGAGATTGCTGTTGCAACAAGGAGCATGAAAATATAAGTCTTTGCTAAACAAATAATTGTAGTCTTAACATTAATTATCTATTTGAATATAAATCCTTGTATTAACTTTATAAGTTTATCACGATTTAACGTCTTAATACTAATAAACAATGACTTTATTATTAATACTTTTAGAATTCCATTTGAATTATTATTGACCTCTAAAAAATAATAATAATTTACATATGTAGTTATGCTATCGGTGTCATCTTGTTGCTGTTTTGTAGTCTTTAGTGTAAGCTTCCAGGGTGCACGAGCGTTAGGAGCAACATAACATTTACATCAACACTTTCACGATTAGGCTATTCTACTAAATGTTCACAGTCAACACGCGCACTCGTAAAACTAACAAACGCAAAGTACATGTCTCTAAATCACTAGACACTTCACACTGTGGAGTCCTCGAGCGAACGAGTAGGCTTTATTTACTATCTAACAATACGTACATTCTACAGTCATGTTTTGCAACAGGAAGCTCATGTTTAAATCAAACGTCTGGAATCAATCATCTTTAACCACTGTCACCAGTGTCACCAATTAAACACTTAACATTTACACTGTAAGGCAGGCTTGCGGCTTTGATTTACTCACTAGGATCGAAGAGCAGTAAAGTCCTCGTTTTCAATGTAACTTAACGTAGGATTTTTCATAAAAAATACTTCTCTACCAAAATTTCATTACTGAAATTCGCCGTGGTAAAAACAGTCACAAACTCAAATGAAACTGAACGCGGTATGTCGTAATGTTTTCCACTTAGACGTTCAGAAGCAGTGGTTTCCTTGCTGTAGTGACTTAGAAGTCCGTGGTGTGGATCGTTCGCTCGGGCCGCGGTCAGGGCTGGCGCGGCGCGGGCGCCGGCGGCATCAGCGGCTCCAGCTCGGGCTGGGGCCGCGGCCCGCGTCACACCGCCTCCTGCGTCGGCTCCTCGGCGAACTTCACCTTTAATTTGAACACAGTGTTTGATTATTTACAAGCCAACCTAGATATTATGATAATTATATTAATAGATACACACAACACTACGCCTGTATTCCCACATGGGGTAGGCAGAGCACACGAAATGCGACATAGACAAAATCTTGACTATTTCACGATTCGTAGCCACTTTTTTGGATTTCCTGTACTGCAATGGAGGTTATAGCAGGTAACTTGAGAAATAATTACACCATTGTTGAAAACTTAAGATTTATTTAAATAAAATACGTGTGACACTATTTTGTAGCAGCGTATGAGTGACTTTCTTCTGTTTATCACATTCCAAATTTACTAATTTAAATTGATAGCTAATTTAAAACCAACGCTACAGTAAGTACACAGACTTAAATCGAAATAGATGACTCAAGTGTATGTGAACATTAAACTACCGTGAGACTCACTCATGTTGAAAATTTAACGGATAGCTTACGTACATTAAATCGAGTTTAGCTCGACATGTTTCGGACTAATTCGTGCGCTTGGCTGCAGCTGCCGCCGCGGCTCCTAGATGAAGGGCTACGAATTAGTCCGAAACATGTCGAGCTAAACTCGATTTAATGTACGTGAGTTATCCGTCAAATTTTCAACTCAAGTGTATGTACTTCGCGTGCCAAAAGGAAGCCAAAAGGGAGGAGCAATGCTCTTCCTTTGACGCGATTTCATTTAGTTTTGTACCACTTAGACATTGAGGATATAACCTATAGAGTACTAATGTCATCTTGGTTGTTCGGAAATTATTCCGCAAAACAATTGAAGACCTCGCTGTGCTCTTATTGGCCGGCCCAAGATCGCGTGCCACACTAGAGTTGGGCAAGTTTACAAATGTATCGATAATATCGATATCGATAATAGTAATTTTTTACTAATTGTCCTGGAACGCAATTTTTAAAACAAGCTCACCTCTCTGTCTTCGCACTCATCGTTCAATATTAATATCGCTCTTGTACAATTATAAATGAAATGTAAACCACTTTTAAAATAAAAGATTATAAAATTCACCAACAAATTTAATTCCTTACCAATGCAGTCATCTTTTAGTTTATTGAAAAAAAAAATGCTATTCTGGACCGAGATAATAAAATAAAACTGTCAAAAAATTAAAAAATACGAATTTTTTTATCAAGGTTACCTACTGTAAACAGTGAACTGTTTCGTTAAATGAATCTAAAATAAACCTACTTTCAATCACAGCGGATTGCAGCTAATTTAATTTAAGTGAATACAATCAAAACTTTACAAAAATGATTGTTATTGAAAAATACAAAAAAGCAGTTTTTTTCTAAATAAAACCCGCGGGGACACTGGACTGTAATTGTTAGCAGTGGAAGACTTCGGCCCCTCAACACGAACCTCGAAAATTGATTTGATTGATTGATTGGCCCAAAATGATGGTAAAAGCATGAAATAGTCATAATCATGGATATGTCTATTTCACGTTTCGTGTGTTTTGCCTACCCCATTTGGGAACAAAGGCGTGATTTTATGTTATGTTAACATTTATTTAATTCGGCACCGTAAAATACGAAATACTTATAAATATCGATACATCATTTGATTATTAACAGCGCAACTCTAGTTACACTGTGTATTGACAGAATGAGATGAAGTATTGGGATGACACCTAGGTGAAAGTGAAATGCATAATTATGTGTCATTTTGAATGACCAGTTAACTTGAGCTGCACTAAAATGAATATAAATTGAAAAATGCATGTTTACTGTTAATTACCGGTTAAATGTAACACCGTCTGTTTTCAAATTTGAATTTTGCCGTTTTTACCACACCAACGAATGGAACAGTACGTCATTACGCAAGTATATTAATTTACATCTAGAAATATGAGGAGTTGCACGCAGATCTGTTGTTGGCTCCATACAGTTTCTGTGACAGTGACACTACACGTTAGTATATTGAAATAAACAAACATTTGCGGACCGGGGTTGCGAACATTGTTTCTCTATAGGTTCTATCCTCTATGCACTTAGATTAGCTTTAATTGCCTAGAGACAGATAACTTGAATAAGGCGCCGTCACCTTTGAATCGGTTTCATTCGGACTGTCATTTCCCATCTCGAAAGCGCTCATGTGACGTTATGACGGCAACGACTCTTATTTAAAAGTGGCTACGAAGCACGAAATACTTATGATTTTCACTATGTAACGTTTTGTGTGCACTGGTTTCTTCTTTATTTCCCTTTACTTTTTGTATAATTAAAAAAAAAAGACAAAATCATGTTAGAAGATTTTAGGTAAATATTTTCAACAAAATAATGATAAATATGTCGGAGATGAAGATAGATGATGAGGATGATAAGGCGTGTGTCAATGTCGAGCGGCGATGCAGGAGATCGATTCTTCGTTAACCATGACACTCATCCATGACTTAGTTGGAATGAAAAGTCAATTTAGTACACTCACGTTTTAATCAAACTAATTTAAAGAGAATACAATAATCACAAGCAATAGAAATTGGATCGGACTACAAGACGCAAACAGAACGCGATGAATTTGGAATAAGGGGCACAACCGCACAGTTCAGCATTCCAACTAGAAGTCCTCCTCGACCGTTACTCGTACCGCTTTTTAAAGTGAAAAGCAGGTAGTTGGTATTGCCAACACTACATGTTGGTTTTCCTCAACAAAACCTGTGTTGCCAGCCTCATTCCGAAAACATCCAAATCTGTTAAGATTTGACGTTCCGTTTAACGTTTAACGTTCCACAACACGATCATCTTGATACGTCACACATCCCCGTATGATATTCCGGCGTTGACCGGAGTTGACGCGTTTCTCCCGTGGCTATCCACCGCGCTACTGAGGGTAGATAATTCTCAGCCGTTACGTTTCTTCATTGAGGGTAATTGTCAGTCCCTCTTATCAACAATGTCTTGACTTCACCCAAGCTGTCTGCATCGCATTGCTAATTACATTGAAAGTAGCTAGATGGCGCTACTAACTCGCAGTAACAATCAACACTGACAAGTACAGCCGTAAACCGATAGATGGCGCTATAACTCCATTAGTTTGTAGAAAAATCACGTAGACTCAACACCGAATGCGTAGTTCAAACTTCAGCCGCGAGATGGCGTGACTGGATATGCGACAAATATATGAATAACTTTTTTTCTCGGAATTAGGTACTATAGAATTTATAACATTCTGGATGAAACCTTTTTCGTGTGGTCTTCGACATGGCTCCTTAAGGAAAAACATTTTGATTTGGCAACACTAACTGGATTTTCACGTTTGATTGCTACTCAACTCGGGCCCCTTAATAATAATTATTATTTTGATTTTAGTATTTGTTGCTATAGTGGCAACTACCTGTGAAAATTTCAATTGCCTAGCTCTTACGGTTGTTGAGACAGCCTGGTGACAGACACGGACAGCGAAGTCATAGTAAAAGGGTCCCGTTTTTGCCCTTTGGGTTCCGTATCAAACGAAATTCTAAAGTGACGCTTGTTATAAAGAAGGACAAAATGTAGGTTAAAAAGAAGAATGACCCTACTGCGGGTACTCGTACTGTAGGCTTAGCATGACAACACGCTCTAGTCGCGTCGCGCGCGGGATAGTCTACCCGTCACTTTCTGACGTCTCTAGTTAGACAGTGACAGGTACAGTCTGTCGCGCTAAGGTGACTGACCTCGCGTCCGCGGCGGAAGGATGCGGCGCGCCGCGGCGGGCTGGGGCGGCGCGCGGGCGGCTGCAGGCTCGCCGACGACGCCTGCGCCAGCAGCCGCGGCGGCTGCGACAGCGTGCGCCCGAACGGCGACTTGCGCAGGAACTGACGCGCCACCATCGGCTCCCAGTATGAACTACCTGCACACACATCAGAATACGAACGTTTACTAAAGCCTAGTTCGGACTAGGCTAGTATTTTAGTCGAGTTGCGAGTAAGTTGGTAACTAATCGTGTCTGAACAGTGAAAATTTAGTCGAGTTTTGCTGTCCAAACAAATTACTCCCTACGCTACTCGTCTCAAATACTAGCCTAGTCCGTGCTTTACTGTGTAGGTAAAGTAGGTACATAAAGATGAAGAATTTGGTACCAACAGTGGCCTGAAAAGGCACAAGTACACACATACATACATCATGGCAGTATTTCCAAACGGGGTAGGCAGAAAACACGCAACGCTACATCATAACGCCTGATTTAGGTTTTACGTTACGTTATGTTACAGTTGCTAGCCTGTCGCCTAAAACATATCTACCGTAACTTATTTGCATACGGTAGAAAATATAGAAATCAAGATGTAATCATGGCTATCACATGAAGGCCGTGACCTTGTCATAAAGGCTCGCCTTCATCAAAACTCGTTGTGTATAGAACTAGGCTATTAGGCGTTATTATTTGTTGTCGCCCTAATATTCCTATCAGCGTAGGGATTAGTTCCATCTATTCTACAGGTTTCCTCATAAAGAAACGAGGATTGCGCAGAGTGGAACTTTGTATTCCAAGGCAGACATAATTGTGTGTGTACGTAAATTTTGGCGCTATTTGGCACGGAAGTGGCATTCCCCCTTTTAAGTTATTATTATTTATTTATTTAGGATAATTTATGTATTTTAGATAAGTTCATTATTATGTCTGTGTCAAATTGTTGTCAATAAATGTCTTTCTTTCTTTCTTTCTTTCTTTCTTTAAATGCGTCATTAGACCCATAGGTATACATAGGTGCCCCAGTTTGTTTTCTTCACTGGCGCCCAAAATGTGGCTTCAGTACTAAAAAAATACAATCGTTCGTTGCGTTGTTGAGTCTGTAATCTTTAACTATAGACTGACAAAAAATAACAGAATTTTTTCGTACAAAATAGTTGCCATGCTCAAGCAATATCCGTCAAAAAAGTGACGTTTCCTTACAAAGTAGCGCCCTCGTTTAATTGACTCCCTTTGGTCAAGACGTGGATTTAGGTATTGAATTTGACAATACTGAAGAAGTTTCACTGGATTCGATTACATCAGATATACCTACTTACTTAAGAAGTTCCATTGGATTTGACCTTGTCGGACATTTTAATTCTGAAGAATTAACAGGACTGGAGAGCATAAAATAATTGTTTTACGAGAGAAGTACAATCGAATATGACAACTGCATACTGAATTACAACTGAAGACGAGACATTATGGTCTCTGACCTTAGCCTGTCCTAACGGACAAATTAGAAAAAAAAATCTATAGTTAGTGTGTGTGTTACATAGAGGATAGAACCTATAGAGAAACAATGTTCGCAACCC
>BHDV01063496.1:0-34510 GCA_005406045.1 Adoxophyes honmai
ATAGCGTCATGCCGATTGGACGATAGAATGGATCGTGTATGGCCACCATTAGGGGTCGTGCGAAAATAAAACAAAACACTTTGAATGCGAAGACTATTTAACATCATTTTTGCTATTTATTATGACGAATATAAAACTGAAAATTTGTAAAGCCTAAAATTTTTTCTTTCAATTCCAACAAAAAAAATTAAATTCACTTCTATTATAGTAGCCAGGTGTGAACACATTTTTGGAGATTGTCAAATGTCGTAGACTTTTTGTCTTTGTCATTTGTATGGGATTACGTGACAGAGAGAGCGCTATATTAACTTGTTTCCGTGAATGAAGTATAGATCCCTACTCAAAATTTGCTTACTACACGATTGGGAGGAATGGAGGACATAGGGGGAGGCCATTCTTTGCCCAGCAGTGGGATACCGAACAAGACTAAACCGCATTCACGGAAACAAGTTAGGCTTGAAACAGTGCTCAACCGACGGTCAGCGCTGACTGTCGGTTGACGTAGCTATATCTATGGAAGTCTTGAACGCGCACACAGCTACGCTGACGGTACGCGCGTCGCAGTTCGCTGTCAGCGTAGCACTGAAAGCATTTTCTCGACCGATGGTAAGCGCTGCGCTATCTCTGTCACGTAATCCCATACAAAGGACAAAGACAAAAAGTCAACAATGTTTGATAATTTCGAAAAACATGTTCGCACTTGGCTAGGTACAATAATAGAAATGAATTTTAATTTTTAGTTAGAATTGAAAGTAAAAATGTTTATGTTATCGAGTTATCGGACATCGGAGTTGGAATTTGGCAGCTTGAGTAGCGATTAAAAATATTTATTTAGTATCTAAATTCTAAATAGTATTTAAAATTAAAATAAAGATCCCCTTTCTAGATAATTGCTGATGTACTTTTGTTTCAGGAATACATTACGAGAATCAAAGAGAATGTCGTCGGCATGGGCAATGTGGTGCGAGTTGGGCCTTTACAGAGCGGCGAGATTTACTCGGTCGAGAACAGCAAGTCTCACTCCGCCACCAAGTCCTACGCGCTGCCGCTCAAGATATCCAACGTGTCTCGAGGGGTGAAATACAACATTGTGCCCAAGAATGCTTCTGACAAGAAATTAGTCCTTGACTCGCAAGGGAACGTAGTGAGCAGTGCCGCTAACTTGCCAGATTACAAGAACAGTCCAATACTCAGCCACGTTGTAAAGGATAAGCTTAACGTTATGCGCATCGAGTCTGACAGGATCAAGAGTGCCATTGAACATGGTCCTGTCTATGATAAGTTACTCAAAAGTCTTAATGACCTCAACATTCCAGTCACAAATGATGTTTACCTGCAACCTATTAAACTTTTCCGTGAAGAATACAACAGGAACCCCCAGTTCAAAGATGAGACGAATGAGTTTGCCAAAGCGCTCGGCGCTCACGTCATGCCCGATCTCTGGCCGACCAGCAACAACAATGTCCTCGGAACCGCAAAGTTGCTAGACAGCAGACTCCAAAAGGGTACAATCTTCGCTCCCAACGGAGAGATCTGGAGCTGGAAACACGAGCCGACCACTCCCGAACACAGCGGCACAATATGCTCAACGAAGATTAACCCTCAATACTCTACGACTACGAAACCGATGAACCAGGTCGAGCCCCAGCAAACTGCCCCATTGAGAGACTATCTCCGTAGCCATTCGGAAGAGGACGCGCCTCCGCCTTTGCCCAACTACAGCACGTACCCAGGCGCCGTGCCGCCCGCGGCGCCCGCCGGCTCCGACTGGAACAACCCTCCTGCCGGCTGCGCGATTCCCGACAACATGACTTACCAAGGATCGGCGCCCGATAGTCTCTACGGAGAACAGATAGATCCCATCATAGACCAGCTCAGCGACATGACTTTAAGCCCGGCAGAGATGGAATTCAACAGGAAGCTCTACAACGAGGGTGTGCCTTGTCAGCGCTGCAAGAAATCCATGTTCGCAGGGGAGGTCGCCGTCAAAGCCGAGAGGGCCGGCCAGGAGGCCATCTGGCACCCGCAGTGCTTCACGTGCAGCAACTGCGGCGAGCTTCTGGCGGATCTCGTGTACTTCTTCTACAAGGACGAGATTTACTGCGCCAGAGATTTGGCTAACGTACTGGAGATCCCGCGTTGCGCTGGCTGCGACGAGTTGATATTCACGCGGCCGTACACGGCGGCGGAGGGCCGCGCGTTCCACGTGCAGCACTTCTGTTGCTACCATTGCGACGCGCCGCTCGGCGGGAAGAAGTATGTGCCTGATGATAAGACAGGTTTGCCGATTTGTTTGTCGTGCTACGATCAGTTCTACGCGGAGCGCTGCCGCGCCTGCAGCGGGGTCATCGGCCCCGAGCAGCAGGGCGTGTCGTGGAGCAACATGCACTGGCACGCCGACTGCTTCATCTGCTCGGGACGGATGTGCGGCAAGAGTCTACTGAGTGGCCGATTTGTAGTAAAACAGGAAATGCCATTTTGCAGTGTGCCTTGTGTACAGAGTAGAATTAAGTAACTTGAGGAAAGTAAAGCACGGAAGTATTAAATATACACATATCATTATTACTGCTATGTGCCAATTTAGAGTCTGAGATAGTATTTTTTATATTTCGTACATGACAATTTACACACATTTACTACCTAGATATTATTAGGTATATCAAAATTATTAATTGGGACCAATTTATTAAATACCCAATTTACTAACATTTATTAGTGTCTACAACTAACATAGCAGATTTCTGCTTTTGGAGCATGATGACAAATAAAATTATGTTTACATTGATACAACTGTGTGTCCAATTTTTGATACAGTTTGATATTTTGAAATAGTTTTAAGTCGTAAGGTATTATTAAGTAAAGTTAATGATTCCATATAAAGCATGTTACATATTTACAATAATATATTTTTGTACTACATTTTTCTACATACTTCACTAAAGTAAGACATTATGAGGTGCATTAAGGGTAGGTGTTCTGAGCCATGGCAATTTGTATGTGATAGATAGTGATATTATGAAATGAAGATTCAAATCATTCCTTTGAAAGTGCCATTATGAAGTATTTATGAATATTTTGTGAAGTACAATAAAATAAAATATATATACTCTTTTTGAATTGTCATTGCTATCCCCTCTTTGCTTTTCCACTAACCGCCATTAATTTTATGTTTGTTGTTGTACCAGAGAACCAGTATAAAAAAAGTGATAATAAGCAACAGGACTAATGTAAAAAGCAACAAACATTTTCATCCTATATAACAATGTTAAGACACCTCTAACCTCGTTAAATATGATTAAAAATTTTCATAATTATGATAATCAAATTTTCATGGATATGTGCTACATTTGCTAAATTTCACTACAACTGCAGTATACACATTTTATGCTTCAAAGGGTTATAGGGGAAAACTATTTCTAAGTTAACTAAAAAGAATTTTTTTTTGTGTTTGTGTTAGGCAGAAGAGCTACAAAATTTATACAAACCTATTAAATAATTTTTTGCCTTGATGTTGATAAGCTGGTGGTCTATTGGTAACTATTTTGAATAAAATAGTTACTGATAGACCTGAATCCCCCCCGTTTATCAGAGGAACCCTGTCAGGTGCCAGAAAGTCTACCTGCCACTTTGTGACGTCTCTAGTTAGACAGTGACAGGAATAGTCTAACTTGCGTGCATCTCTACTTGCACTTGTCATGCTAAGTTGGAAGATTGATTGCAGTTAAATAAAACTGAAGGATATTTAGGTATACTTTTTGAAGTAGTTTAACTTGAAGTTGGAAAAATTCTAAATAAAACAATTGAACTGCAACCAGATCTGTTCACCCATTTAACTTTTCTTATGCCATAATGTATCTATGAAATTTTTGGATAGCTTTTAAATTTTTTATTACAAATGAGACTCAAATGCATTCTAACATCATAGCAATTCGAAAGTCATAATGTCCACAACCCCAGATAGTGGTCAAACTTAAAACATCTGTTTTGTTTCCTGGGATTAAGAGTATCAAATTTCAGAAAAAATAGTACACTTAAGAACTATTCACAAGACCAAGTGGTTGTAAATGAAAACATCCTCCATAGTTGTTAATACTAAGCATATATTTCGATATAAAATACAATTTAGCAGTGTTGCGTGTATTATTTGTTAAGTGTAAGACAAAATGAGTAACTTTTCAAGCTTTGACCTTCAGCTTGCCGAGATCACTTCTTAATTTGTTAAGATTCTCTTGAAGCGCTTCTTGTTTGTTTTCTAGGGCTGAAATGTGACCGTCAGACCGTTTGATCTCCTTTGTGATGAATTCCATTCGCTTTGTAACATTCTGTCTTGCCTCTTCTAAGTCTTGTTTAACTAATACGGGCCCAATCAGCTTATAAACTTCAGCATCTTTCTTAAGCAACATTAGTTCTTCTTTGACTGCCTTATTTTCATTTAACTGACTATCTAGTTGCTGCTTTAGGGCAACTGCCTTATGATACTCTTTCTGGACACTGGTGATAGTCTCTACTTCTTTGTGGAGTTTCTTTTGTATTTCTTCAGCCATGTTCGCAAAAAGTTTATATTTTAGCTATTATTAAACAGTAATTGATTTAAATAAAGGAATTTTCAAATGATTTAAAGGCGATCTTTTTAGGTTAATCGAGACCGATGAACAATATTTGTCATTGTCTATGGTAAAACAATTTGACAGTGACAGATAAGTTGCATCTTACGTTTGACCTACAGCTAAAAGCGTCTTAACTCAATAGGGTATTTGACGAACTAAAAAATAAACTATAATTTAATTTGTGGACATTAAGAGCGTGCAAACAAAATTCGGTGATTTTGATGTTTTTCAAATGCTTTAGAAAGCTATAAATCCTTAAGTTTTTAAAGAAAAACTACTGTAACATATAAATAAACTCTTTTTCTAGGGATTAACGGAAAGAAATATTTTATTAGCAACACAGATTTCTTTTACTTAGCCAATTTGTTGAAGGGTTTTCACAAAAATACGCGTCAAAGCTGTCTTTCACTTGAAAATTTTCCATTAAAATTTTCCATAAACGATATAAACTTGTTATTATCTGATAGACAACATAGTCTACTGGGGATTTAACGGATTAACATGAATCAATTTATTGGTTTTTACTATTCAAATATCATTTTACATAATTTGAAAGTTGAACCATTACTTTATTTTTTTCTCATTGATTTTAATGTAATTACAAATGAAACAATTTTATTGTAAATTTACAGAATATGTTTAGTCTAACCATATTTTTTTCATGGCTAAATATGAGTTAATTTACATTTCACGATTTTTTAAACATTGGTCCAAAACCACTAAGGTCAGGTGGGGGAAGAGAAACGCAGAGATAAGAGGGCTCTACAGACCATAATCACTGATAACTCGACAAGTTATGGTCTGTGGTGCCTCTTACCCCTGCCCTGCCCCTGAATTTCTCTTCCCCCACCTGATCTTATATTACGTACGTAAAAAATGTGTGCGCCCTCTTAAATATATTTCACTTTCTTTTGATCAAAATACTAAGCATTTCTAGAGGATTTTGTTAGATTAATTTCGAACATTCTTTAACAATGTATCTGTGACCGAAACGCTCTGTGATTGATTGATGATGAAAATTACTTGTTTATTTGAACTATAAAATTATTTTCTATATTAATACCTACAGACAAGAATCCGGAAATATAATATGTATCGTAAAATAGGTATCGTGTTTATTACATAACTAGCTGTGCGCGCGACTCCGTTCGCGTGGAATAGTGACTATTTCCCCCCCGTTTTTTTCTACATTTTCCAAATTTTCTTCGCTCCTATTTGTTCCAGCGTAATGTTATAGCCTAAAGCCTTCCTCAATAAATGATTAATCCAACACAAAAATATTTTTTCAATTCGAACCAGTAGTTCCTGAGATTAGCGCGTTCAAACAAACAAACAAACAAATTCTTCAGCTTTATAATATTACTAGCTTTTGCCCGCGGCACGGCTCGCGTTAAGTTCGGGGTATCACGGAAGAGATAGCACACATACTAATTTATAGCTTTGTACATTGAAAACTTCCACCCCTCACTTTAGGGAAATGGGGGGTTTTGAAGAGACAAAAAGTAGCCTATGTCACTCTTCATGTCCTAAACTATCTCTACCTTAAAAATCACGTCAATCCATCGCTCCGTTTAGCCGTGAAAGACGGACAAACAAACAAACACACTTTCACATTTATGTATTGGTACGGATAGTATAGATGAAGAATTGATTTAAATATTAATTTCAAAAAATGTCGTAAACCCTATTCATGTAAGTAAGTCATACTTACATAGTAAAAACAAAACATGCCAAAGTCGGACTTGTGGACCGTGTGTTCCAAACCATATGATTTTTAGTTATGTCTTTAAGTAGCATTATTTAAAAATGTTCCCTAAGTTCAGTAATTTTATAACACATTTTTCTTTATACTTACATACTTGCATAGTCACGCCGGTTTTCCTAAATGGGGTCGGCAGAGCACTCCAAACGCTATGTAGACAAAACGACGACTATTTCACGTTTTGTGGCCTCTTCTAGCGTATATTTTTCAGGTTTTAAGATGGCAGGTCTTTATACTTACTTATTTCAAAATCTATGCGATGTAAAAAAAAATTGTAAAAATAGTTAATAAATTCCCAACTTCGCAAGCTCAAGAACAGATTTCAAGGATTTTTTTTAAAGCAGTTGGGTGAACATTGTCTAAAACTTCAAGTACTTAGATATCGTTAGTTTCGTAGCTCCTGAGATTATCAGATGTAATGGACGAACAGGGATCCTTCTAGTTTTAGAACCCAAATAAGTTTCATTCATAACATAGAAAAAAAACCCGCCTAAGCCGTTCGCTCCAATTTGGCACTGCCAAGTAGCTTAAGAACAATGTAACTTTTGTATATTTCGTGGTTTTGACTAAAGTGTTTACTTTTAAAACCATCTAACGGTATTTATACTCGTACCGCTGAGCTAAAGTACCTACCTACTCGTGTTCTGTATTTACTATTGTTAAAAAAAACAAAACACTGAAAGTTTTAAAATTTTATTGACCTTGTTCCTAGTTGTTGATATTCTAATCTAATGACTACATTTAATAATAATTTTACTTACAAATAGGTTTAACTTATTTACGACACTTTGGTTTATTATTATCTACAACTATAGGTTTTCGCCGTATTCGAGGGTCCACATGTAGCCAGCTTTTGGATCTCCACTTTTCTCAGCCTCTTTTTGAGTTTGTTCAGATTTTTTTAGAATTTGTTGGATTGTCTCACTCAACTTTGGGTTTGATGGCCTGAATACTTCGTTTCGCAGGGCCTCTGACCTTTTCTCGAAGGAACCACGTTTTCCAAACCTTTCACGCACAAACTTCTCATACAAATCCTCTTGAGTATCGTCGTCTTCTTCGCTGTTTTTCTTTTGTTTCTTTTTATAATTTTGTTTTTCTTCTCTAGGTGCATCGTAGTTGTAATAACCCCGATCATCGTCGTACTGAGGTACATGTTTTAGTGGATTCTCATCGCTGTGTTCGTCGCTGTAGTGATAGAACCTATCTTTGTCTTTTTGTTTATTTTTACTTTTTTTGTCATTAGTGTAAGGTGTTTCATAAGCATAGGATAAAATGTCTTCAGGTAATTTTATTTCTGGTAGTTTAATGCTAACATCATCAAATTTAAAGTGCAAATTATCATCATAGCGGTCATTTTTTGGCAGTAAAGTCTCTAATGTTCCATCAACAGGAGCTTCCTTAGTATTTTCTCTGTTTTCTTTAGGTTGATCAACTTCAGCGTTATTATTTGTTTGTTTCTTATCATGCTTATAATTCAACGGGATTCGCTCAAATTGTTGTTTTACATTACCATTAGTTTGTTCCTCGTTCTTAGCAACAATTTTTTCATTCGTCTCCGCACTCTTATCTTCTTCACCTTCCTTCACGCCTAAAAGAGTTTCAAGACTTTTGTCTTCTTCATTCAGAGCAGCTTTCTGAGGTTCATTTTCATTACTTTCCTCACTTTCATTGCTAAATTCATTACTATTGCTACTTTCAGTGTTAATTTCAACCACAGGCTTAATTTCTCCGTTATTTTTTTTCTCTATATACTCAGAACGAGGTTTTTCGTCTTTGGTTTCTTTTTTGATAACATGTTCTTCTCGGGAGTCATTTTCGTCATTTTCGTGGGTATCTTTGGCTGACTCAACTTCACCTTTATCATTGACCTGTATTCTTTCGTAACTAAAGTCACTTAAATCAACGTCGCGAATGCCTTTAGGGTCATTTTTATCAGGTTCACCTAAGTCTAGTTGCTTAATTTCCTCTTTAGACTTTTCATTTTCTTCGCTGGAATCATCACGGTTTCGTTGAGGAGGATACCTTTTTTGATCTTCATTGTCGTTTCGATCATTGTCAAAATATTGTTGCCGAGGTGCCGAATCTCGATCCTTTGAATTTATTTCAGCGTCACCACTATCGATATTTCTGCCACGTGGTTCAATGTATTCTGCTTTGTCATTATTCTCATCACTATTCTCTCGACTTTCTTGGCTTTCTTGGCTACTGTATTTTGCAGGCGGCGACTTTAGGTTTTCGTTTTCATGAGTTTCGTTACTATCACCAGGTCGCCGTTTATTTGAATCATGGGTCCGTTCTCTACTGTCGTCATCGTCTCTTTCACTTGCTTCATTACTTCTATCTTCTGATTCGTGTCTGTTTCTTTGATCCCTTTTTTCGTCCCTTTCTTTGCTTTCATTGCTGTTTTCTAAGACAACTATTGGCTTTTCTGATAATCTATCAAAGTTTTCTACGTCTTTGTTATTATTTAAATCCTTAATTATATCTCTCATGGGTTCATGCAACGTCTCAATATTAAAATCAGCTAAATCAGAACTTTTTATATGGCTGTTGCGTTCTAACAAAGGCAGTGCAACTTCTATATCTCTGGGTCCGTGCTTTGTTTCATAGTTTACTATTTCCGGAGCGCTATTGCTTTTTAAACTATCTGGTTGTAGGTCTAAAGATCGCTTTCTTCTTTTCAGGCTATTTCGAATATGTCCACTTATTTTTTGTGGCACATCATCATTTTTGCCTGATACATATTGCAAAACGGTATCTTTATCATTCACTTCATTAAGTGTTTCAGTGCAATTTTGTGCAACCTCATTTACAGTTTTGTTACTTTCATCACAATCGATAGTAGTGGTATTTACATTCAGTGTTGCATTTTGAACATCGTTGTTGATCGCATCTTGTGTTTCGGGAATCACATCGGTATCTTTGACCGTCGTGTTTTGTGTAGAATTATTGTCTTCTTTCGATGAAACGAAAGCTTCAGTTATCTGTGAATATTAAACGTAGTTTTAATAACAGAAAAATTATGGGCAAAAGTAAATTGTTATTCTTATGTCGCGACCAATTAATATCTTCAGGATCATGGGCGTAGCCAGCCTTGGTTCCACGGCGGGGCAGCAGTCAACCTATACCCGGTTTTTTGTTTAATTAGTCACCTTATAGGTCAGAACCAGGGTGGGGCAAGCGCCCTAGCTTGCCCCAGTGTGGCTACGCCCGTGTTCAGGATTCAGAATTTTAGAAACTTCTACATATTTTCATTACAGCAATGTGTTTTGACATTGGGCTCACAAAAAGTTTCAAAAATAGCCAAAGATCTGACCCTCATTTAATTTAAAAACGTTGCTTTATTTAAACACTTCAAAAAGAAATAAATAAAATACTTACGATGTTCAGGGTTCATAAATAAAAGGACAGTAAAACGACAGGTTCATTCATATTTTCACTATATTAACTTTATTTACACAATAATACATATTTGCATGCATCTTTTCTACCATACCATACTTCGCTACTATTTCTAATAAATAAGAAATAACAAAAATTATAGAACTAAGAACTACCGTGCTGGTGCGGAGACATTATTTAGTGGTGTTTGTGAATTTAATTTGATCTAAGAAGCTGTTCGAACTAAGATCGACAATATTTCGGTGCAGTAAAATACATGGATTCGAAACAAGGTTACAGACTTGTCAGATAGCGGGTTTTATTTAATAGGTACCTACGTCATAAACAGGCAAGAGTTCTAGTACCTAATACTTACAATATCTTTAAGGCTAATTAAAGTAATTTGAGCTAAAGTAAAATGTGATACATATCGACTCAACATAGTGGTAGGTAGGTACCTACAGGAATCACAGAAAACAATTTGACTTACGATATTAGCGGAAACATCAAACATATAAAACATAATAACAAAGTAGGTCCGTACCGTATACCGTATATTGTAGAGGCAATAAGCATCAATATCTAGTTTCTACTGTCAACAAATATACTAAACAAGTGGCAAATGAACCAATAATCCAACAAATAATACATACATTCATGTTAATCACAATTGTGTTTCAAATCAGATTTTTATGTCTAATAATAAAGACGAATTTAAAACTTTAGTGCTGCGCTTTTTGTATTTTAGACATACATATACTAATAGTTGTAGAAGCACTGAGCATATAAAAATCTGACTTAAAAGACGCATGGACACTGGGAGAGGGCTGTAAAATAGTGATCTCCTTGGCGTAAAAGAGAATACTATCTGCATAAGACGAGATAAAAACATTAAACATTATTACGAAAAAAGTCATCCCTCCTATGTAGGTCTAGCACAGGACGACTACGCGCGAGATAGACTGTATCTACATAATTATATATCGCTGTCAGAAAATGACTGTTTTATCAAGCGCGCTCCTTGTCGTATTAATCCGATTGGAAGAAAATCTACCGGTGCCCATGGATAAGTATCTTTATCTCTTTGATACCTACAATTGCTTTCTTTAATTACTCAAGCTTACGTTCTACACAATATAAGATCTACAGTGTACAAGTACATGTGACAAGTGCTACACTTATTTGTTTTCCATCTATAAAAATATGGCAATCAAGCATTTGGCCTTACGCCATTTCTTAATTAATTTTGTACAAGTTAATCTATGCTACGTATAAATAAATTCATTCATAATGAGCATGTGAAGGCTATAGAGCCTATTTTGCGATACTATTTTTTAGACTCATTGGGTACTTTTTTGTTCAAACTGGTAAGCTAAACTTTAAAATAACAAAATGAGTATACTTTAACAAAGCAACTCACAAATTAAACTATTATCAATTATTGCGAAAGGTTTTTTGAATGAACACTCAAATGCAATAAAATGTATCAAATTTACATTTAAGTGAGTTTATCGTGATTATGACGTGTAGTAACTACTTAATTACAGACTGGTGTGGTGACTATTTCGATTCGAACATTAAACTCATTCTGAAAACTTCAAGTAAATAAGCAAGTTAAACCAATTCATTGTTAAATACAAAGAAATCAAAACAAAAAAAGCGATAGCCTTAACAGCATTTTGCGGCCTTAAGAATTTAAATTACTAATTCATTACAAAACGAAATACGCTTTTTTAAATACTAGGTACTTGTATGAAAATTGAAGTTCTCAATATGAGTTTAATGCCAAATAATACTCTAATTAATACTTGGTGCTGACTACTTCTTGCCCAGGAATCGATCGAAGGAGAAGCTACTCACAAACTGCTTGGCGGCGCCCGCGAACGGCGCCGGCGCAGGCTCCGCCCACTTCGTGAAGTCCATCGACGGGATGATGCCACTTCTGCACGGCACACGAGGATTTCTGAAACAAGAAAAAATCGTTAGGTTAGTCCTTATAATTGTCATTTATGCAAGCTTTTTAAAGCAATCCTTTCAATTAAGTCATTATGACATTTGAGAGCTGGATGACATGCATGAATTCGAAGCGGCGTGATTTTTAAGTCTCCGAAAATGTATGTCAAAATTAGGAACTGAAATCTTAATTATACCTAAATCCATTAATTGTAAATCCCGTTATGTATCATAATGCGATAACGAAATGATCTCTTAAGAAATATTAAGAACTTACAGTTCATGATCCGGTAAGACCATAGGGTAGAGTTGGACAGTGTCGATGATATCCGTGTTGTCACAGATGACTCTTGCTAGTCGTGCTTTTCTGATTTCTGCGAGTTGTTCGGGGGTAAACGAAGATGGCTGGTTCGGCAACTCAAACCTGAAATCGAAAAAATCCATTAGATATAGCCAATGATTTTCGAAACAATGCGAACACCAGAGTTCTTAAGTTGAATAACTTACCAGAATCTATCACCTCTCCTTGAGTACGAGAATTGAGTAGCAATAACGCACGCGAAAGTAGGTCCCAACATTGAGCCAGGCAGCGGCCTTTCTGACACTCCTCCAGACCACAGATCCACATCAACAGGGTGCTCGAAGATAGACTCATATTTGCGCACAGTGCCGTTCGGCATAGACCCGAACAGGTCCTGGAAAGTGTCGGCTCCGGAAAGACCACAGAACTTTCTGAATTCCATGTATCCGGGAATACCGAATTCACGACCTCTTTGCATGTTGAAAGACACCAGGTCCATGCCAAAGCGAGCGCCGATCTTCTTGAAGAGGTGGTTTGTGACCTCCTGCGTGATAGAGTCGTCCATAGCTTGAGCCACTTGGTTCATCAGGCCCATAACGTATTCGTCGAGGACCCCAGCTCTGTACAGATCGTAGGGTCTACGGATCAGGTCAGACAGCCTCTTCGAAGCTGTAAATGGTTGATAAATATATTAATAACAATGTGATTTAAGGTCATTATTTGTGTGGTGTGCTTTGTGCTTGTTATATAAATGTGGCTTACCGATGAATTTGTGGGCTTTGGACCATCTCTCTACGGCAGTAGGCAACAGCGAATGTCCAAATCGATACGCAGCAGACGCGAACGCGTCGATTACATCCGGGTTTACTGAGGGGTCATATCCATCCCAGAAGCCCTGAAGGAAACAAGTTTTAATCAAAATAATTAATTACAAGAACTGTATATTTTGCGACTTTTGCATAAGAATTTCACCAGATACTATACACCAGTCATGTAAACAGTGACTTCAAACGCGAAGTCCTCCAAACAATATTATCCACTTCACCCATACTCACTTCTTTCTCGAGAACCAATCCGAATTTTTCCATGACATCTTTACCGAGTAGTATAGGCAAGAACTCGTTGTAGGTGATGTGCTGGATCTCGGCGATGTTGATGCGCCTCGCCTCCTGGTACAGGGTCTCGTCGTCCCAGTGAGGGTTGACCTCCGCCAGGGCCTTGGCCACGCGGTTGTGCTCCCGAGCCATCAGGGTGTGCATCACAGTAAGGACCAGTTGTTCATTTACTCGGATTTCACCTACACAAATATAAATTAAAGCAATAGTTAGCAACAGTGTAACGAACCTAGCACCACCTGTCGTTGAGTAGTAAAACTTCGACAAACGTCAACTACGTCATTTGCTGTTAAAAACTGTTCTATACGCTCTGGCGCTAGCGAAGTTTTGAAGATTGGTTGCACAAATACAGTTTCCAATTTTCTCTCTGTGGAATTCGAACCCTAGGAGATCTGCTTACCTGTATCTGCCTGGAGAGAAATCTCTTTATGGGAGTCTTCCCACAATATATAATGTATAGCTGGGATTGGAATACTAGGAGTAAAGCGTAACAATACCCACCCTTAGAGACAATTATTATTTATTTTACACCCACTAACGGCTTGCTTCCTAAGTTTGAAGGTACTCACCAGCTTCAAAGCAGTACATGTTCTTGTTAGGCCTGGTGCAACCTTCATCAGGGATGTCCAATTTCAGCGGCAGTAAGTCTTTCAGTCCATACTCCTTGAAGACTGGGTTCATACGTAGAAGACCGCCGTAGCCGGTACGAAGTTTCCTAAAGTTGAAAAGTATGATTAGAGGTTAGAGCTCATTCATCATCCACCTAATGTGTGTAGGTCAATGTGTAATCTTTTTAAATTACCTAAATGTCATACCTAAGTCGTAATAAATTTCCTGTTAGATAAATATCACGATATAGGTAATGTTTGTAGTTTAATTTGCGATTGCCATTTCTGTTAAATGTGTGTGGTTTGAACTTTCAGGCGCTGCTTCCTGATTCATATTATTTGAAAAGACCATGTCTTGTAGATATCGTTATGTTTACCTTGCGAATTTCTCTGTTACTCCGTAAACCGTGTTGCCATCGATAGCTCCGGTCAGGGTGTTGAAAGGCACTCTCGATCCTGTAGCAAAAGAAAGTATTCAAGGGTATTGAGTTTGTTTAACATTGCCTTAATTTTAGTTACCTTAGGAGACAACACGACGCTTGCAGACATTATGAAAACATTGGGTTAGTCTTATTTTCTTGCATTCTTTTTTACAGATGACAGAATGAATGTGTGTACAATGTAATCAAACTTCGAAACTAAATGAAACATGATCAACCAAGGAATTAAATGAAAATTTACGCTTATGGTTTATTTATTTAAATTCACAATAATTTTATCTTTCAAATAGCTTCTAGCAGTCACACATAATTTATACGACATAGGCATGACTCACACAAATTAGTTTGCTCCAGTTACAAAATCTTTGCATATTATCTTAACGGTGGCAATATCTTAACTGACCTGTCATGTTAATTAATTTGCAATTAGGTTAGTACTCGTATCCTGCTATATGCACCTTGTTGAGTACATAATGCACCTCAATATTCACATTTATGGCTTAAATGAATGGTCTTAGTCGGGTGGTAAAGGGCTCGAATTAACTTTACTACCACTGCTGTAATATTATTCCTAAAATTATTTGAATATTAATGGTATTAACTAAGTATTATATCGAATACTGCATCGTAAAATGGCCTGTTTGGTAATCCAAGTGACCGATATTTACATTTATAATTATTTGTTTAGTGGCTTGCCTTGTGGTTTGAATTTTACGAGCATGACCTGGGTAAAGTATCGATTTGGTAGAAAAACACTGGATCTAGTTATGTAATAGCTATTATTAAATTGCTTTGCAGTAAGGATTCCATAAACTTCATCATCTAAACTAAATACGCAAGTAACCGATAAAGGGAAAACTGACTGTCATTAGAAATTTCACTAAAGTGTTCCAAATAATTAACGTTTTTGAATAATTGGCGTCAATAGTCTGCGCACTTTGTATGGCGCAAAACGAGAATTTTTTTATAATAGCTATCATTCGAAAGACACCTACGAGCGCTTACTCATAGTAGTCTCTCTCCGTAACTAATATTCGGTGCACGACTTACCGACGTGCGTTATGGAATTCAATGAAAGTTGATTAATCGTCCCAGACTCACTTATAAATAACTAGGCCAAAGAATGGGCTAGTAATATTTGCATAACAGTTTCCTTTCTGATAAATAGTAATTTGGTAGAGAGCTGTTCAATTGTTAGAGTTTAACTAGTATTAGATACCTATCAATGTGCTTTCAGAGGCTTTGTTGAAAACAAACAAGAGCTTTGCACACCAACATCAAATAAAACAAGAATGTATCGACGCTTGAAAGGTGGTGATGCATGGGATTGACATTATTTTTAAGACAGCGAGTAAGATACAAAGTAGAAATCAGCTAATTTTGTTGATAAATCGAAAGTGGACAACTGATTAATCTCATCATAAGTTGCTCATCATCGTGAATCCTTGGCTTTAAATTGAAATTCGATAAAAAAATACGATTTTTAAACAGTGAACTTCAATTAAGGCAACCTCGTGCCTTCTTCACTCCATCTAGCAATATCAAGTGACATAAAGAGAGAGGTGTTCGGAAATGTTCACTTGGTGCCCAACACTTGGTTCAGTTATGTAATTAGGGAGCTATCTTGCAGATGAAGGTACCTTTCTAAAGCGCTTCTTCAGTACAACTTATTGGTCTTTACGCAATGGTTAGAATTGCACGAGACTTCGGTTGTCATTTAAGAAGCGGGTTCGCGTATCGGTGTTGCAAAGTAACCGCGAACTGACCGAGTTTCGCTGTTTTACCTGAATATAGAAAATATTGGATTTGTTAGGAGTTTCTCCGAATTTATTTATAAAGGCGATAGTCGGAATACGTGTTCAACTAAATGCCTTATAGTGTCAATCGTCGTACTTTCAAAGCAATATCGCATACATTACTTATGTATATAATGTAAGCAAAGTATTAACACGTATAAAATTCTTCGTCATATGCAATTGTTGGAGTCACGAAGTCACGAAACTTTACCCAGTAAAACATTGAACCAATGTTAACGCTCAGAAATTATAATGAATTGACTTTCATAACTAATGACAAGTAATTAAGTTATTTGGCGTAGGATGATGAATGTTGACAGTATGGTCATGAAGTGGAAAACATAACTGACCTTTGCCGACCGGTTGAGTGAGTCTGCTAAGTAGTCTGATGAAATAGTCTAACTATTACAATATTACGTTACGACACTTGTAATTGATGGAGGTAATTGGCCTTAGGAATAAGCTCAATGGTCAATATGCTATTCGTTGAAACATCTCCTAGTTCAACTAAAATTTTATACCTACATATTCTGACAATTTCGTGCGCGACCGTCCATGGGAATGACATAGCGCCCGTTGTCTTGTGTGCGATGTTATTTCCCGCCAACCCTGCAGTTCCTGCTTACGTCTATAGGGTAAAACGCGGATTGATACCCCGGGAGTATAGTTACCCTGATTTCAATTAATCTAGTTTCGCGAATGAAACATTATATTTCATTTGTTTTTCAAGAGACACTGCGACGGCAACTAAGTTGAATGTGGCATGTCTCTGTGCAATTGCATGGGATATATGTTTTTTTTTTGATGGGTCATCAATGGATATCAATGGAAATGTAAGAGGTCCATACCTAGACGGCAGCCAGGTCGTGGTGACGGGAAGCCTCTGACGAAGTCGATGCACTTGACTCCGAAGAGGCGGTAGAAGTAATCGTCGTCGGGGATGCGGATCTCGTTGCAGTAGGGGTGCTTCAGGTGCGGGGGTCGCTTGCAACACTCTTCGGGGTCGTTACGGTTGATGGGGTCTAAACAAAAAAAATATATTAGTGACAGTGACAAAAATGCAGTTTAAAGCCGGCTTTCTACCAAGCTTGTGCATACGAGGATGTATAGCGAGATGTGTTTGAAAAGACTAATAGTTCCATAGCAAGTTATTCTATTGATTTTTCTCAAACACAATCCTGACTTCATATCCTGGTATATCCTTGGTAGACCCATATCATGCTGATGTAGTTTGCTGGCAACGAGAGTTTTAGTTGACAGGATCGGGTTAGAAACTGTAATTGACGAATTAAAAATATCCTTTGAAATCCCTGAAACTCTGTGGCTACTTAAACTGTGAAGGTATTCACCAAAATTCCCGAACCCAGAATGTAGATAAATTAACTTCGCACGATGATCAGCGATGGCGTAAAACTTACCCAAAGGCGTGCCAGTGAGAGTATAGTCGTGGTCCATGAACTGTCCCCAGGCGATGACCATGACGGTTCCCGCGTGGTCGTGGAAGCCATCGTCAGGGTGGACGGTGCGCGATACGACACGCGACAGCGGGAGGTCGCGGCCCGTGTGGGAGATACGGGGCGCGTTGATGCCGTCGGCGAAGAGGGGGCCGATCAGTCTGGAGCGAAGAAGAGATTAGTTTAAGGTTGGTAAAGGCAAAAGAAAGGAAGGAAGTAAGAGTAGAATTTAGTCTTGGAAAGTCACTTAAGACAGGACTAAATTTTATTTACGTGTGGTTAAATCAATCCTCATATGAGGCTGACAAAAGAGTGCCTATAAAAAGACAGCCAAAAGACACGAGGTAAAATTTTTACAAAGTCTAAATTTTATTCATTTGATAGATACCATAGAATTATCTATATCAAAAAATCTTTGATAACAAAGTTCTATGCATCTAAACCTTCTTACTTTTACAATGCTTTAAACTTTCGTGATTCTCACTACTATTTATCACTATCACGTATTAGTATGATTTTAATTACGTCGAAGTTTCGGCGTTTTCGTTACAACGCCCGTGGTCACGAGTAGACTAACTTCTACTTTTCCCAATCATAAAGTTCTGCAAAGAAGTTACCATCCACTCCTGGAATGTATAGACGTACCTCTGGAAGGGTGCATTGGTCGCTCCCCAGGTGGGGTGCTCCAGGTTGTTGCAGAGGCCGTCGAGCCTCCGGTACTTGCCGGCGCGGCACTCCACGTGCGAGAACACCGGCGGGCACACCTCGCGGATCAGCGTGCGAGACGTGTCGATGAGAGGTAAGCCCTTCTCGATTTCCTCGTATGTCAGACCGTACCTAGAAAATAAAGTATAATGTTGTGTGTATGTGTTCTAAGTGACACTTCATGAACAAAATACGAAATAGTTACTTGGTGTTACTAAGATGTAGTGTAAAGATGTGGTACATACAGGTATAGACTTGTCCATGAAGTGAGGGATATTTTTTTTGTAAATGTAATTATCGTAATTTAGGCCTTTGGCCGCTGCCTAATTTATATTTTCATATATGTCACTGGTCACTGTTGACCATAATAGTATGGAATAAGATGCAAGAGTAACATTTGACCGAGAATTCGAGAAACATATCATTTAGTCACATTTATTTGAAGTTATGAGGCATTAAATACGATTACACTATAAATATCATTTTATTGTGCCTTTTAAGCAACTTCCTGTTTGAAATATATCGTTTTAACTTAAAACCACGGATTATGGAAGACAGGAAGACGTCCATTCAATATGTTGTAATGTACTGCCGAGATATGCCAGCTAGACGAGCTGAGTAAGTAGAACCTACAAGTGTCTAACAACTAAAGCACCTGTGTATTACTCAGTGGCCCCACATATTTTCCGTAAATTGAAAGGCAGGATATTGAGAAATACTTAAACCGAAGATTTATATGATGTTAAATTGATACCAATTTAATTGGAATGCTTAATAGATTAGGAGGCGTAGTTAATTGATGCGGTTTACAGCGGCGGCGTAACATCGCCTGCTCCTCCGCTTCAAACGATATTCGAAATGCCAAGGCTCATAATCACGTGAATTCACAATCCAACGATAATTTATAAGAAATTAATTATAAGTGTAACATTGAAGTCCGCAATGTGTGAAAGTATCAAAAGGAATGCCTTATTAATTAAAATTCCACTTTATGTTTAACCGATCTTAAAGATTAACGCTTCCTTTAATTACCGCATCTTTAAAAGTGTTGTAATAGTGTATATTGGGCGATTTTTGCGAAAATAAAGTCCGCTCTCTTACAATCTCTTTGTTTTACTTAATAACCGTGCAAGGTGATTCTTAGTTAATGTTTCATCCTGATAAAAAAAGACACTGGACAAAAGAGTTTAATTAATTTTACTACTTCGTGTTCATCTATTTAGGTATATCAAGGCAAACACCATTGATGATTTCAATCGCAGTTAATTTCGGTGTAAACCTGCGGTTAACAGTAGGCAGCCGATAACTCACTAAGGTATTAAATGAATTAAGATTCTATTCACGACTTTCAATTATAATTCATTAATATATGCTAATATCGAGGTCAAGACAAATATTTTGTATGCAGTTCAAGGTATTACCATCAACGGATTATGATGTCTTTAAGTCAACAGACAGCTGAAATATTAATTACAAATGGCATCGTTATCTTTAACTATGATGTTCTGAGACAACATACCTTGCTTTAGTATAAATACCTACCATAGCTTTATTATTTTTTCAAAAGTGTCAGAGGCAGAACAAGGCAAATTCAGAGTACCTACACTTTCAACACAGTTAACAAGTCGAACCATAATAATAGTTCGAGAGACCAGAAATGTACCAGATAAAGAATCAAGATCTCTTTTAAAGAAACACTTAAAACGCTTACTATCTTTTGAAAAGGAAAAGACTTTGAGGAATCTTAGAATCGTCACTGTTTTGCCGAGACTTAAACCTGTCGTGATATTTTCATTTGCTCATTCGACACATTTCATTGAATTCCAATCACAATTTAATTACGTCTCATGTAATTAAAATTGAAACAATTGGACCATTCAGTAGTCGTGTGACAGCTTTAACTAACAATAGATCTAGCATTTGACGTGCCCTAGAAATGTCAATCAGCTGACTTAGTCGAATTACTGCTGACCTTCACGATGATACGGTACGGTTAATTTAGATACACATTATTACGAATTACAATAATTAGATGCTCTTATGATAATGGCCTTGCAGTGCAATATGGTCTAATGATTACAAAGAATTAGTTTAAGTGTAACATTCTTCATACTGACTTTGTGCAATTTGTTGTATAATTATTGCAGTTTTGGTCTTCGCATTACGCGCATAGAGAGTATGAGTATTGAAAACATTGGAATCAGTTGTACCTACATGATTGCTCTAGGAAGGAAGAATAATTACGGAAATGGAATAAGGTCTGGGACATGAGAACCGGATATCAAGAGCTGTATCATCAATCAGATACCGACGGACGGCATAATATGTAACAATATGTAAACAGCATGGTGCAGGATTTCCGGCGGTAAAGGAACCCGTCAATAAACCTTAAGGGTTTACATATCTTAGATGTGAGGTTAAGTCAAATTAGTCGGCTGTGCGGTCGTGACCGCCGTGCCCTTCGAAAGAGTAACATTCGAATCCCGCGCATTCAGATCTAGATGGCTGTTCTTTATGGCCAAGATTTATTGAGCTATGACCATTAATTTCAACATGTAATTTAACGGTCGTCCTTTATAACGATTTATTTAATCGCCTCTTGCGATGTGTTGACTCTAGCGGCGTGTACACTTGCGTGTGGCAATCAGGTTAGAACAGGTGCTAGATAAGTTTATTTTGTTAATTTGTTAACATAAATACGCACACATTAGGTATGCTCCTTCGCCAAAATACACGTTCAATGATTAGAAATCAAATAGATTTACTATCTACGCTACGTCCGACATAGGGTTTTGGTTTCAAACGAGACATCTCACGTCGCCCTCATTTGGATCGTTGAATTAATTAGACAGTTAAAACTTTTTTTATAGGTATCGAATTCTAATACAGAGATGATACAATGTAACTTGTATTGCATGGCGTCATTCGCTGTGCAGCGAGAAGCATAGAAATGTAGATTACACTGACTACAAAGTTACCTAAAATAGGTCAGCATCATAACTCATCGGTCCATTACTAAGCGGCCCGTTTCATATTGATGAGCAAAATTTTAAATTCATGCACAGGTGTACTTATAACGATTGCAAAGCACATGACTGACTTAGGTAGATACTACTTTAGAGAATTAGCAAGAGTTAGAACATGAATTAAAAATAATTATCTGTGAAATAACACAGACTAATAGGCATGTCAGCTGACCAGCTAGGCAGCTGAGATAAAATAGAGCGTCCAGCAGACTTTATAAAAGGTTAATGACAGCGTGATTGAAGCCTAACTTCCGGCTGAGTCAGCTCCCGCGCTGTAATGAGCGGCTTGATGACATTTACCGCTCTAAAGGCCAATTTGAGACACGTTACAATGTCTCTTAGATCCAGTATCTGAATACACCTACAGCGCGACATTCAGCTAATGACTCAATACGCGTACAATAGTGCATTTGCTCTAAATGTTATATGCCTCGCTGTAAATTCAATGGAGCCTAAACGGCGATTGGCAAACGCTGTATAAATAAATTCCTTTACTGACTAAGCTTTATAGCTCTGTGCTCGCGTGATTGTTCGTTTTAACCATAAGCGGTTTGACATGTGGTCAGGTCCGGGTCAAATTCGCTAGACGTCTATGACAAGCCTCCAATGTAACAGGCAGTCACAATAATTTGAATAGCGACCTCAGAAGGACTTGTGCTTAACTACTTAGTTCGCAAGGTTGATCATGTTCTAATGCATCGGTGTAAAGTTGAAAGTGTCATTGTGATGGAAATAAGATCTTTTGTGAAGTCATTTGGGGTTTGTATGACTATTCCGTGTCGTGATGTGGGCCGACCGTGAATGGGGCACAGAAGACAAAAGAAGCACGGAACTGGCCAGAAGACAGGCCGACCTTGTGGTCCGGTTTTTTTGATCTTTTGGGTCCACCGCTCTATGCAAGAATAAAGAGAGCACTCGCGTATGGAAGGTCATTTGCAGTTCCGTAACCGCCAGGCCATCAGTCTTGGTGATCTTTAATAACTTGATTCACTTTTTTTTCTTTTGCATACGAGGTCCATGATTGTCTGAAGTTAAGCGTTCACATTACTACGAGGTTCGATTCAAACATAACGAGTAAAAGAGTGGAGTTCGTTTAGACGTTTACAGGGAAACTTCACTACGACATGACATTCAGAAAACTATTGCTTAACAGAACTCTCGCTTTGCAAGTTCTCTTTGAAGCGTAAATACTAATGCTCACTAACTAATTCTTACTACGAGCAATGTAAACAGGTAGTGAGTCCAATTTATGTTAAGAGTTAAGTAATACACCTGTACTTATAGTTAAAGACGTGCGTATCAAAATACTTAAGATCACATGACTCCGAAGTTAGGTAAGTCACGGAGGGTTGCGTAACATTTAGTGTACGGCCTGTATCATCATATTAACTAATATGGACATGTAGCAATTGCAAGATTCGCAACTTTAGAAATTATGGAGATTAGCTCTGTTAATTTTCCTGTAATATGCATGGACTTGTCTAGAGATAACAGGCAGACAGATTTTAATGAAGTAATAAAAGACTAACTCGGACATAAACTGCGATACATTACCGCGAAATTATAAGTAGAACTTTAGCGTATTAAGACAATTCATCAAACTAATAAATGCTAAAGTTTGTGTATGTGTGTGTATGTTTCTTATCTCTTCACGCCAAACGGCAGGATAAATTTTGATTAAATCAGGTATGCAGGATGCTTGCACCCAGAATTAACACAGCCTACTTTTTATCCCGGGAAAGTACTTACATAAACCCCGTGGGGTTGTTATAAACCAACTCTACGTTGTTGGAGTTGTAAAATAAATCAATTATGGATGTGTGGACCTAAAAATAGATTTTAAAGAGAAAACTTACGTTCTAGCTAAGCTGATTGAAATATCCAGCACCAGCTCGCCGACGCTGGCAAAGTCCTCGGGCTTCCAGTCTCCCTTGGGCTGCGATACCACTAGAAGGAAAAACAAAATTAATAAAAGTGTTAAGTACGTTTAAGTCAATATAGTTAGGTTTGATAGGTGATTCAAAAGACACCAGGATAACTTAGGTACCAGGACATTTTACTATATCAATAGTTCCTTGCACACTACCTAAATATATGTATAAGTACGCAAGTAATACCTAAATTCATAATTAACTTTAGGCTATAGGTAGATCGATTCCATTGATGTATTGAGGCAGGGATTACTGACATAATAAGTACCTATTAAAATTAACTCCCACAGCCTTATCAAAAATTATCTTTAGCCATAGAAGATAAAAAAACTTACAGATTCTCTTTCTGGCATCCAAGTAAGCTTGGTTGACGGCTTCATACGTGATGCAGGTGTGTTGTCCCTCGTAGCCGCTGCAAGGAAACAGAAACGGTCGTAATTCACAGTTGCACAATGTTCTTCTGGCTGTAGAGCCAGATTTGGGAAACAATGAAGCACCCCATATGGGTTTGCGTTCTGACTTGGACATGTAATAAATTGACGGAATCTTCCTGCGAAAGTCATATTCAGGCCAACTCTTATGTGTAATCATAATCACCGGTACATGAACACACAGATATCACACATAAACACCTTATGAAATAAAAATTCCGAAAAAAAAACCTTCACAGGGGTTTTTAGACACGTATACATACCCGACCGCTCTTTTTACATAACAAAAATGTTTAACGGTGAGTAAGTGTGACTTATTCTAAGATAAATTTATTCTCCTAAGTGTTTATATTTACTACGCCACAGCAGTTTGTGAAATAAGAAATAACCATGAACTCTAAACTAATACACTAATTGCCAAAGTAAAAATTCCTATCCCTAACTAGGGCAGCATAAGTTGAACGATAGGGAAATATCTACTGTTTGTGGTTCCACAACTTGTCAATCTCGCGGGATATTCGATCTCATCCGAGATATTGTATGAGCTTTAGCAATTGGTCTATGAGTAGTTAGTATGTCTTGTGCCGTGTTACGCAAGTTTTCTGATGATTGTATTAATACGGAGTAGATCACAGTCACTCATAGTAAAGTAATGGTTGTGTGTCTGTCAAGCTGTCGAATTAATTGTTTTATCAGTAAGATAAATCTTAGTGTTTTGTTTGGAGAATTTAAAACGTTTGATTGCTTTATGCCAGTCAATTATCTAGAACTAATTTGTGAATAAGCTACTAGATATTTTTTTGCTATGGGAAAGTCAGTAGGTATACTATTTAGCATCAAATTTTCGATTGATGCGGAAACCGTAATCCCGTTGCGTTAGATATTCGCAGAAAGTCGATAATTACCGCTGTTTTTTTGGACGCGTTAAAAAGTATGATTTAGCTCAAACTAATTCACACCTTAAGTAAATTATGATGTTATTGTTGTACAGATGAAACGAAATAGTACCTATATGTACGATAATTGTAATTGTAAGTGATCTTAATTCATAAAGTTCTTAATCCTAAAAAATACTTTTATTTGAATAGAATTAAATCATTGACAGAATTTTAGCCATGATTGGTAAACAGAAAGTATTAGGTATCATTATTTTGTAGTAAAAAAATGCAACCAAACAGGTGCAGCGCACGCGTTGATGTCGTTTGTATGAAACGGATGACTTCGATCGTGAACATTGAAAAGTTACAACTCGTATATTTAGCTTTTGTAGAAATAAACATCTTAGTTTTGTTTATTTATTTAAATACGTACCTGCAGAACATATACTTACTTACCTTAAAAACTCAGAATGAAAAAAGAAAAAAAAATGAAGGAAATTATTACGGTTTCATCTAAATTCTTATCATATCGCCATCAAAACAAACACCTAACATGTAATCTCGTAATCTCAGAGTTACGGCGGCCGTGTGTTCCCACGACTGCCGGAAACTCGCGCATCCCGCTGCGCAACTAGTTACTTGTAGTACGACACCTCTACACCTGTACGTCTAGTGCGTTCAAAACGATCATGCAGTCGATAACGATTTCGTTTGCGAGTTATCGCAAAATTGGATGGAAACTGAGACATCGCCGCCAGCGAAACGTTTGCACAACTGCCGCAGTCGACACGCCTCCATAAAATTTTGCGATAACTCGCAAATGAAATCGTTATCGACTGCATGATCGTTTTGAACGCATTAGACGTACAGTAGGCTTTAACACGGCAACACGCTTGTCGTCTTGCATGCTGTTTAGAGTACCTGTCATTTTATGAAATGTCTTGTTAGACAGTGACAGATATAGTCTTTCTCGCGCGTGACTCGACTCGCGCCTTGTCGTGCTAAGTCGGCTGCTCTTTTGGAGTTACATAAAGGTGTAAATACTCTACCAATGGTACATACATACAATAATTAAGTAATACATACGTAAAGTAATTTGTAATATGCACAGCTACCGTGTCGTGTTTGCCGTGTAGTGTCGAGTTAAGAAAACACCTTTCCATTTCTTTCGTGGATGTCGTAAGAGGTGGATATTTAAATACGTTAAGGTATATTTTAGGCGATAGGCCGTAACTAAACTCTTAACTTAAAACATACAAAATACGCTATAAGAGGCTTTAAAACGTGAAATAGTCATGGTTGTGACTACGTAGCGTTTCGTACCTATGCCTTGCCTACCCCAGTTTACCAGTTGGCTGGTAAATCCCGAGTTACACTACGAAAAGATGACGTTTCACTTTATCATCAAAAGATTCATACATTCAAGTCTAATTAAAAAAGTTCACAAGATTGTCCAAATAGGTATTTCAACGGATTGTAACAGTTGTGAAATTCCGGTAGGTTAAGTAAATCACGCTGACGCTGCACAAAATCTGAACTTAGCTTAGCCTGTTTTAGTGTTTGCGCTGAACACGTTGAGAGTCAACATTGTGAAGATGTGAAGCTTTATTGACCTGCGCTATTAGACACCCACGGCAACAATGGAGGCTTCTAGTGTTGGCTCTGTTAATGGACCCATGGGACCGTTAGATTGACATGGTTATTCCACGTCAGATGAGTGAGACAAGGAGCCCGTCTAGGTGTGGATATGATATACACATACATACATCACGCCTGTATTCGTTAAAGGGGTAGCCAGAGCGCACGAAATGCTAGATCAAAACCATGACTATTTCACGTACCGTGGCCACTTTAGCGTATTTTTAGGTTTTGTAATTTATAATATACTAGCTTTCCGCCCGCGGCTTCGCCCGCGTGGAACTCGGTTATATTGCGGTATAAAGCACAACTATAAGAAAACTTCTCGTTTCAAACGACACACAGCGCCATCGATCTATCATCTATCGATCGGATCGATCTATCATCGATCTATATCGATCCATCAAGCAAACTATATTTTTGTTTTCCCTCGGGAACATCAATTTTTCCGGGATAAAAAGTAGCCTATGTCACTCTCCATGCCCTAAACTATCTCTACCTAAAATATCACGTCAATCCATCGCACCGTTTAGCCGTGAAAAACGGACTAACAAACAAACAAACACACTTTCACATTTATATATTGGTACGGATAAAAAAATGGTTGCCTGTAAAGTCGGTTTTACGGGCGAAGATTTTACGTGACAACGTCTTTTTCTCGGTAGAATATTTATTGATTTAAGACGTTGTCACGTCAACTCCCAATCGTGACAGCTGTCCATGTCTGCGTTTGACGTCTCACATGATACCATAGAGGCTTCGCACTATCGAAGCGCCACCTCCTTAACACTGCGGGCCTCTCTCTCGTTCGGTGACGTCATCGTAACGTTACCGAGCGTTACACTTTTTCATAAGTGACTCCCAGCCGCAACCTAATTTAAGACGTTGTCACGTCAATAATTGTGACATGTTGCTAGCCTCTTACGATATCTACAAAAGGAATGGACCTCTCCATTTGTCAACCCAAATCTGACACCACACGGATCATGTAGCATTAGAAAAAGGATATACGAGTTCATTAAATAAAGGATGTTTACTCAGAATGCGTGTTTTAAGTACAGATTAAAAATAACTGTATTTGGCGAACATGCAGTTTTTTGGACTATCATAATTGCATCGCCTCCATTATCGATTCTGTTTATATGGTAAACTGTCCTACATTTTCATTTTGTATTTGGGTGATGTCTCAAGGAACAAATTTCAAGGTTGCAAATCGTGCATTAAACACATATTGTTATTATGTCGCTTTTGAGTGACTTGGATGTGTCAGAATAGAGCACAACGTAAAACTAACGTGGTGATTTGCAGAAGGCTGTTAACTCTAAAGCAAATGTGCACTCAGTTATGCATCATTGAACGTGACCCCCATTTTCCTTTGCTCTTGAACGCAGGCGACACAAAAACAGAGAAAGATGTGTAGACAATCATTTTGAAATCCCTATTGCTCCTAATACGATAATTGCGAAAGTGTGTTTGTAGGTTTTCCCTTTGACACTACCTATAATGATATAACAGTGACATTTTTACACACAAATATTTTATGAGTACGGATTGAAGATAGATAAAACATATTCAATCCAAATCGTTTAAGGCAGACTCTGTCTATTAAGACATTGCCTTATTAAAGACAGATTTTCAGTGCTGCATTTTTTATCTAGCGGGAAACCGATTTCTACAGTTTTAGCCTTTACAATATCTAATAACGAATATACTTCACTTATCTACCTTTCATATTGTTAAGCTCTTACAAACTACATGTTAAAATTATATATTGTGAGTCAATCTTATAAGATCCCTTCTCTGTATTCAGTTATATGTGGTCTTCATTTAGGATTACCTGTCACTTCCTCTTGTAACCTTTTCCGTACCAATCAAGTGCTCTTAAGTTAAAATTGTAGGTATTTGTATCTGAAACAATACACGACATATCGAAGTCAGCCTGTCTGTTGTCACATTTTTATGAAGTCTCATCTTCCAGTGATGTTGCTTCAAAGACTAACTCTGCACTTCACTGAGTCGTATTTTATATAGCTATGTCTTTTTAGCTCCTTGTTTAGAAACAGACTTCCGCTTTTAAATTGTGGACCGTAACTTTAAATATACCTTTTCTACTTATTATTAATATTTTGCACTTCCTTTGCAGATAAGCATCTCAAATGTTTCCATTAAACTCGCATCATTAGCGGTGTCCGAGGTAATCGAAAGGCATGAGTTAGCGAAAGGATTTTGAAAGTGAGCGCAAACCGTTGCTTAATGCGATGCGTGAGATCGAGATGAAAGCAATTGTTGATACACTACCAGCTACAGCATTGCGACACAGCAGGTCAGCGAAGACAGCACGGGGCACGGGAAATCACAGCTTTGAGTTTACACTCTGGTTTTCTTAGCTTGATTTGTATGACCAGGTACAATAAAGTACGGAAACAGGAATTTCTGCTTGTTAAGGTGATTCATAGTGGGAATGTTAGTATTAGGGATTAGTGTGACATTAATAAGGATATTAAATAGGTTAATTGATATCGATTTGTAGTCAAAACAAATTATTAATTAGGTACTTAGGATATTTTTAAATACTGAAATGTTTGTTATTAAAGTTACAAGATTCGAAATTTACCAATATTTTATTATGTACAGTGGGTTATGGTCCGTGGGTTTTAGGAAAGCGAAAATGACTATAAAACTTCCTAAATAGTTAAATAAGTTTTTTTATATTTTGCAAAGCCTTTTGGTTATCCATCGTGTGATGTTTGACTAAATAAGTAAATATCTGCTTACGGATAATATTAGAGTGTGAACGTATGAACTATGAAGTCTCAATGAGAGCTTACTAGATGGCAAAGATCACGAAGATAATAGGGTGACGTAAACACGACGTAAGCTCAACCCGGGCTTGTATTGTTACCGTTGCTCTTATGTCATGGCTGGAGAACAAACACAGAGATTAGACGGCTGGCGTACACCATGTTATTATTGGTTACACCTATTTCTGACCCGTATTCTCTGTGAGTATTTTATGTGATCATCACCATGGCCCAAAGCAATTAAATATTAGAAGGATTGCAAACTTTCAGGAGTTGCAGGTGCCCGCCACCTTAACTAAAAAGTTTAAATTCGCGTTGCCATATTTGTTGCCATAGTTGTTTTTACATCTACGCAAAACTATTGCAGGTATTTTTAAAAATGGAATAATTTTTGTTGTTACTTATGTTTAATACGGATATAACGTCAAAACATCTTAATAATTAATACACTTAAATTTGGTCAATCAGATTGCATGAGTAATTGCGTATTTTGTCATTGTCAGGTGAATTTGATAGCAAGCTGTATTGTTTTGTACGAAGAGTCAAAGCCACTCATAGATATTTGCTATTGCAAAATGAAGTAGTTAATATCAGTAGTTTAATTTTTATCATAATACGAATACTTAGTACACCGTCTTACATATATTATTTCTAGTAAAAAACAGGATAAGGCTTGCAGATTAGACAGATATCAACGAGTTCAAATTATCCTTATTTAAACCAATAAACGTTTGCGAATTGTTTGTGCGCACAATAAGAATTAGTTTCGCACAACTAAACAATCACTTAAAAATTTAAATATTAGTTTTGTTTGGACGTGCTGCAGTTATTTTTTATTTTCAAGTTCAGAAGGTTCATTACTTTATTACACATAGTTTTAGTTACGTTTGATGTACATTTTATGACTTAATTTTGCTAAATCTTAAAAGAATGGATGCGTGATGTGTGGTTCATGTTTGTCAGTTAGGTTAGTGCCTTTACAAAAGGTCATATTTGTGATCGTTACTGGCCATCCTCGTTACCTAACCTATTTTATGTAGCTAAAAGCTCCAAAGCATTCAGATGAAGAACATAAAATCTACCTACAAACGCATCGCTATTCCTAGCCATAACAATGAAACAGTGCAATGACATGTATGTATAATAATACAATTATTTACGCTATAGGACGTATTCAGAATGTGCAGACATTTTTAGAATTTTCGGCTTTAAGTTATAGATATTTGAACGACCCTCAGTAGTAATAACGAACACGATTCGAGGAGGAGTTTTGAAGTCTATCTGTTAGTATTACAAAAGCGAAAGTAACTCTACCTGTTTTGTCTATCTGTAACATTTTCACACGTCAACCGCTGAACCTTATTACCCTTAACCTTAAAAATCCCTTTGGATGCATCGCTTTTATTCAAATAGAAAAGTTTACTATAAAGAAAAGGCGTATCGTGTAATCGGTGCCGGGCAAGTGTGTCAAGTTTGCGCGCGCGCAGCATCGGTGACGCAACCGGAGAAAGACGTCGCGCCGGGCGTAGGGCTGCCAGGTTTAAGTAAAAAGTTACCTTGTTTTTTTACCCGTAGGATGTCATAAGAGACGCGTTTGTATGTCTGTGCTTGTAGTCTTAGCACGGCTATACGCTCTTGTTGCGTTGCGCGCGGGATAGTCTACCTGTCACTTTCTAACGTCTCTAGTTAGACAGTGACAGGTATAGTCTGTGTCGCGCGTAGCTCTACTCGAGCCCTGTCGTGCTAAGTGGACTGACGTTGCTGTTTTTGAATTAATTCTTTAATTAAGACTCTTAGCTTGGTTTGATGCAATCTGTTTTTTTTTTTACTTTTATCGTGGGTAAACGTGTGTAATTTTAAGTATGTAAATCAGTTCGCTTTAGTATTTTTTTGGTAACATTTTCAGTATTAAGTATGCTCTCGTATTTAAATCAATACTGATAGATATATGTAGAACAAATCTATTAACACCTACTGTTATGTACTGACTGTCCTCGCCGACCTCATAATGTTGTTTTCTTTCTTTTATATGTACAATATCTAAACTGCTTAAGTTACAAAATGTTTTCAAGTTTGCATAACACTTCGATATTTTATTATAAAACTGCATACATACATACATACATATTCTCACGCCTGTATTCCCAAGAGGGGTAGGCAGAGCACATGAATTCAAAAATCCAGTGCCACGTTTAGCATTTTCAGGGTAATCAGATGGTTAAACGTGATATTGCAGTGACAGGTTGCTAGCCCATCGCCCACAATACACTAACCCTTTCCCAGAGTCGACTCTTACGACACCCACGGGAAGAAAGGGGGAGGTGCTATTCTAACCCGGCACCACACGGAAGAAAAATAAAACTGATTGTAATCAATAAAATTGACAGCCCTAGCAACTGAGCAGGTGACATTGCACCCAACGGTAAGCATATCGGTGGCTTACTTTTAACAAGGTTTAACATATGCTTTAATGTGTATCCCAAGTTGAACTCTGACAAAAGGGCTTTAGGTAAAATTTTAAAGACACATGACAGAACAATTCAAAAACAAAATTTTCTAAATTCTAAAAGGTCGATGCTTAAGCAGGTTCAAGAGGTCAGAAGCGGTCAGTCAAGTAAATCTTTCAAGTACATAATAACAAAATATATGCGACTTAACATAAAGCCACGATCGCCATAATTTACATGTCCGTCAACTGACATTGTGTTTGAAAAGTGTGACTGATTGTATGAATATTATGATTTGTTGAACCGTTTAGTCTTGATTAACGACTTATAGATATTAAAAATTGTTTGTCTATTAATTTTTAAAATTTGACTGATATTTTGTAAATAAAGTGTGTGTCATGCTTAAGTATTGAAATAGCTCTATCTTATATGTTAACATTACATTACAGTGGCCAAGAGAGTGGTTTTATAACAGTCGCTGCAACAAGTTTTAACACTTGTCGACAATGCCATTTGCATAGCTGCTTTTGTCATTGACAACTGTACTCATGACTTATTTGAATAGATTCAATACTGAATTAGTTCGTATTACCACTCGAGATAAGTCGTCTCTTTGACAGCTGACATTACCTAAGATGGTCGAGTTAATTCAATCAGATAGTGTTTTGTTTAAACAAAGAAAGGTCACGAACGCCGAACCCTGTCCTTTTGTACTCCCACCTGCAGTTTGACATTAAAAGTGCAATTTTAAATTGTCTCAGCAATTCGGTGTTCTTGTGAAATTGTTGTGACGTCACCAAAGTGCAAGAAGTCACGGTTTGCAGTTACCCTTTGTAGGGTGATTTCATTTAGGCAACAACTGGAAATCTGCAAGTCAAAGTCACGGGCTGTCCTAGACTTCTATCCATGACAGATTAGTATCTACGTGCGAATCAAGTCCTGACACCGTTGCAGCTGGAATTCACTGAACTCATAAAAAACCTGGATATCCACAGCAAATACTACTTGTGGGACGGCCCGGTCCTATGCTAGTTTCGTCTATGGTGGTCTGCCGTCAACGGACTGGTGGTCTACCGCTGACCTTTGAGCTAACCCTAGCCGCCAATCAGTAATCAGTTCAATGATAATTATGAACATCTACAGTTTTCAACAATTTCTCAACACCCTTTGTGGTTAATAAGTTCACCCATTTCTTTACTTATACAATTGCCAACTTCACATTGGCTGGCATATTTGAAGTTGTTACATGCTTGTACACACTACATACTCGCCGAGATCCGCATGTCGTCTTTCTTAGCAATGCGGTAAAAGAGTACAGCGTTCTCTCGACCGGTCTCATCGAGTGTCTACAGCCAGGGTTGGTATTCTGTACTCACAAGTTCCCCCGCAGCAGGTTGAGGCTGTAGTCGAAGGCCGAGGTCCGCCCCGGCCCGTTGAGGTAGAGCGCGCAGTCGTTGTCGTCCGCCGCCGCCGAGAGCGGCGTCAGCGCGCCGGCGCCCGCGCACAGCGCCAGCAGTATCAGCCTGCAAAGAAAATACTTTTAATGCTAGTATAGTAACACTAAGTAGTAAGTCAATAGTAGGTAAGTGGAAAAAAATAGGAGTGATGTAGTCGACCAAGAAATTGGTCTACCCCCTCAAGACCGATATTCATTTGAACCTCATTAAACAACAAGGTCGAATTCCCCTCGTCATAATATTATGACAGTGACAATGTATTAATATTATGACGAGGGGAACCTTGTGATAATCTTGATCTCACAGAAATTTTTGTCAAAAGTGGTACACCACTTTCTTGGTCGACCGTACAGTCAAGGAAATTGATTACTGTACCACTTTGTACCTTTTCACAAGAAATGGCACAGGTATCAATTTTATTGACTGTATGTATAGGAGTTACGTTTGTGAGGCTATTTTTTAACCGCCGACGTAAAAACGGGGAGATTATGGGAGTTTGTTTGTGTATCGTAGCTCTCAAACAGATGGATCGACTTCGATTTGGTCTTTATTCTGAAACCAGTTTCTTTGTGATTCCTTAGTTAAGTTTAGTTTTAAAGTGTTCACTTAATTAAAAAAAAAATTGAATGGGGTTTTTAAACATTTTAAGTTAGGTGAGGTTAATTATTACAGTAGTCTAGGTAAAACCGCCTCTGTACCTACTTCAACACCTTGTTTGTGAAATTTCAGTAATGCGTTTTTTTTGTATAATAAAATGTTTACTTAGAAACGATAAGGCTTGAGATAATCGTTCACGACTTGCTTGTATCACATATCTAAAAGCTATTATAGATCCTGCATGCGTGCTCGAAAGTAGTTCTAGTTACCCAACACATTCTAATGTAGGAAGTTAGGGTAATGTGAAACATAATTTAGTAAGATAATAAAGTTGCTTTCCAAACAACTTCTATGCATCGATATGCATAGAAGTTATCTACATATTTTTTGTACACACATTCACTATTCAGCATGTAGGTGCAGTTGAACCAATAAACGTCATAAAGTTGTTTCTTGTAGAGCAATGCAATGTCACTATGACTTTAACTGTGAATAGGTTCTAGTGTGGGTTAGGAATACATTGGTTCGAGTGTAACTACGGGGCGTCACACAGCTATGCAACATGGATGGAAAGTACCTTGAATATAGTAGTCGCCAATAAACTAGGCAAGATTTTATGTGGTGGGGATAAGTTTACGAATCGCTTTCCTGGAAAAATCGACGCGTGAACTTACCCCCACCACTTGAAATCTTGCCAAGTTTATTGCAAATTATAAGTTTATTGTAAAATATTGGTCAGCCACTCTACCAAAATATCAACTAATAAGATGAAAGTGAGACAACATTAATAATGTCAGCACATTAGCCCTCGCAATCTCCACCTGGCACTTGTCAGTATGAATGAAATGTCAAAATAAGACATTAAAGGCATTAGAACCCAGTCAGCTAGACAAGCCACTTTTTATTCAGCGCGCGTCTAGAATCTAGATCGATTCTGTACTTACGTTTATTATAGTTCCTTTCAAAATGTTCTGCAACGTGTGTAATGTGTGTATGTGGAGCAGGTGTGGCCTGACTTGCGAAACTTGCAAGCTCCGAGCTTTTACCTAGCCCCGTACTTCAAACTTAACAGGCCCATTAGGACTGCTGGCGCGAGTTAAATCTAGAGTCCGACCGAAACTGGTTTTGCGGCCGAAACCGAAACCGAAACCGAATGTTCGGCCGTGGCTTCAGTTTCGGCCG
>BHDV01063496.1:37019-55084 GCA_005406045.1 Adoxophyes honmai
AGTAAATATGTACATAAACAGAAGTTTCCTTTCAGGATAAAGCTAATTTGAAGTCGGTTTTTTTTTGTTTAAAATTATTATTTTAACACCCAACTTTTTTCGGATGTTCAAATGGTTTAGCAAAGGAATCTTTATAATATTTTATTGATCTGATGAACGTTAGTGTTCTAATTCCGATTGTTTCTGGTATTAGGTAAATTTAGGCACCGACAAAATATTTTTTATTGTTTTCTTACTTTTGCTAAACTTTTTGAATATCCGAAAAAAGTTGGGTAGTAAACAAAAAACGCTCTTAACCAGTCAAATCTGACATAAAGTTTGTTTACTTTAATTTAAGTACCTAAACCGACAGAGTAGGTATAGAAGCTTAATTAAGTTACTGCCAATGACATCCTTAACGTGTTATTATTACCTACCTATCTAGTAAATAATTAATAGATGCGATTATTTTTCTGAAATTACAAAAATGTAATTTTAACAAATCAGAAAACTTATTTAATTTCAATGAATTCGGGTAGCTTTCAATTTTGAATGTACAAAACTCTCTAATTTTCGCAAAATGATTATTCTCGTTGTTGAATTAATTACAGAAGTAAATGCACTAAGTATTACACGGTCCCTTGCAAAAGTCGAAATGGGAAGTTTAAATTCAGTCTCATACCTTTCGACGTACAAACGCAACAGCTGATTAATAGAGACACCAGTGCAAGCTCGCACATACAAATGCAGTTAGTATACTTTTACTCTGATTTTAAATGCAGCGAAGAAACCTTACGAACAAATTCCCAACACGTCTTCGAAGCTGGTTGTTACTTTTTATTACCGAATAATACCTTATCGAGCGCTGTTTAAAGATATGTTAAGATAAACATTACCCAACAAATTGTTTACGCAAAAAAGAAAACATTTTAAAGGCAAATTAAGGAAGAACATGTTTGGAGATTTCTTGAATCAATTCACAATTATTGTTGTATGCTGCATAAAAATATAACTTCTTCCAAAATTTCACGCTATTTGGTCAATTTTAACAGTCACGGCTGTAGATTATTCAGTCCGTACATTGGAGTGTCGTATGTATAAATAGTAACCAAGACATAATATAAAAGAACAAGAGAAGCTAAGAGAAGTTATTACGTACGTGTGTGTACACACTTGTGATTTGCGTGCTTTGAGTAAAAACTGAGCACATAAAATATTTTGTCATAACAAAAAGACCTGAATAGTGATAAAACCAAAGCATAATATCAAAGAACGAAAATAAATACCTAAAATGCATATAGATTTCTCCTTGTTTACAGCATAATCACATTAATTATTACGTAGGTACGTTACGCCTGTGTTCCTAAAAGCTACATAGACAAAACTATGAATAGGTATTCCATGTTTTATAACTACGTCTATCACAACATTTAGATTTTAACTTACAAGGTATAACAGTGACCGGTTACTAACCTGACATGCTTCCTTCTAAGACTACATTTTGTATTTTAACAAATTTCAGGTCAGGCAAGTAGTCTGGCCTAAAGTTACGAGCAAATAATAAGTGGGTTTATGTCTTATCTACTGACAGGACTATCCGTCGAGCTGTTGGCACTCGATAGATTGTAATTGGACGATTGACAAGCCTTTAACGAGAAGCCGAGTACGAAGTAATGTGCATGTGATTATTTATTAAGTAAACGCATTCGTTCATTATTAACGTATGTTTATAAATTATAAATTATTTTTTTTTATTTTTTTTATTTATTTTAGTTAGACACTTATTCAAAGATTCCGATGGTTTCTAATTTATCGTAAAATAAATCATGTTTCGACTATTATTAGTTTTATACGCACACAAAACTCTACATGGAGATTGAACTATTTCACGCTTCATAAATTTCCCGTGTGGTGCCGGATTAGAATAGCACCTCCCCCTTTCTTCCCGTGGGTGTCGTAAGAGTCGACTCTGGGAAAGGGTTAGTGTATTGTGGGCGATGGGCTAGCAACCTGTCACCGCAATATCACGTTTAATCATCTGGTTACCCTGAATTTGCTAGACGTGGCACTGGATTTTTGAATCCATGTGCTCTGCCTACCCCTCATGGGAACGCAGGCGTGAGTGTATGTATGTATGTGTGTATGTATGTAAATTTTAAGAACGAAAACAGAGAAAAAAGGTAAAATAGAGACAATAGTTGTTAGTTTATCGCTTAAAATATACTTAAACCTGATTTCCGTGGTCACCTCTTACGACATCCATGGAAGAAATGGAGAATATGGAGATGTGTTATTCTGAATCCAACACCACACAGGGACTACTTTTATAGATGTTTATTTTTGTCAACCACACCATTAAGATCAAAATATCTACTATAAACTTTTATTAATTCTTTCAAGTTGTTAATAGTAATAATAATCTATATTAATTTTTACTAGTCAGACGTCTTTAAATCTCTATTTTTTGTGTCACTTTGTAATCCAGGGTTCCCAATCAGTTAGCAGTCAAAATCTACTCGTAATAATATTGTTTCAAACCACTCATAAATAAATAAAACTCGTCTATGACTCATCATTTTCCGACAATCTGAGAGTAAGCGTCGTCGCAGTACAGAGCGCCATTAATTTTGATTTGCTGTTGCATAATAGACGATTACTGCCCCAGTGACCGCTGGCTAGGGTTGTCCAATTCAACAAAAATATTTGAAAGTATTGGCTGCGTAAGATTAATATAATTAACAACAATTCAGTTATATTTTATTCGGTGGTTATTGAAAAAAAATCTAGCTAATTATTTGGAATGAACGAATTGAGTCTTAGGATTACTCACTCAATATTGTGTCTCAATAAGACTCCGGAAGTAGATTATTTCTTTTAGAGAAAACGACGCCTAAAGAAACCGACGACTGAAAAACTTATAACAGAGCTTCATTTTTTTGTGAGTAAATTTAATTCTAAAAATGTATCTACCACTAAGTAATTTTGATTTGTAGCAGACTAGCGATCGGCGACATTTGCCTTTATGTAAAAGTTACAAACATCATGCACTGTGTATACATATAGAAAACAAGATCCACGTTGGGTCCAACTATATAGTCACTATTATACCTAAAATTGCAAACCATTTAGGCTGTTTTTTTTTCAAAGTTGCTTTGTACAACCCTAACTGCGCGGAATTGTTACGCGGGCGGGCGCTTGCGCATCGGACGGCGACGAACGCGACCTCTGACCCGGTGGCGAGATCGCAAACTATTTCAAAAACAACGACGATCAACGGTGTTAGACGTGATCTTAATTTAATCATTTGGTAATGGAATGACCAAACGTAGTAAAACAATTGCGAAATTTTGGAAACAAATATAATAAATTAAAATTTTACTTCAAAATTGGTTAATTTTTGAAAAAAATTGAGATATATTATCAAATACCTACTTAAAAAGTCAAAACGAAGATCAAGAGAATTATGCTTGATTTTTTTACGAAGTTGTGTAATAACATAAGACGAAGCATAAAATACTAGACATATGCCAATACTATAAATTAATAACGGTTATAAAATGCACTTAATTTTTTACCATTTGACATTTAACATTGCTAATGAAAAAATGTACTAATGCTCACAGCCGCAGGGTAGAAAGCTCGTTAAGATGTTACACTTCGGACGATTGCAGACTAGGCCAATAAAACATGTGAAACATATTTTTTAAGTTTATCATTTCGCAACAAGTTTAATTTAATGCCCACTAAATCTAAACTCGTTCGTAAATTACGCAGCTAAGTATATACCATACCTCATCATTTGGAAAGACTTCGGGTTCTATTCATGGCCTTTATTCGATAAGACGGTAAGATATCTTAAAACCAAGGTGTAATTAAGATTAATCTTAAAGTTAAAAGTGCGAACATCGCAGTTTTAAGGGACGGACGGACTTAGTATTTGGTATGTATTTCAATTTGTTATCTCCACGCATTCCTGAGAAAAAGGGCTTTGACAGAAAAACAAACAAACAACCGCAGAAGTAGAGGTAGGTACCCGAAAAATGAGCGGTCGAACTTCTGTCTCATTCTAATTGCTTGGATAAGTGTAAAGTATAAAAACATGACCGTAATTGGTTCGGACCTTCATAATTTAAAAATGACGATTATTTGAGATACTTGGCCACATGGCAGATGTTCCATGAAAATATAAAAAAATAAAAAAGTTAGTTCTCTCTTTCAATCAAGAGAGCCATCGGCCCTGTCGTCCCGCATTCTTCGGGCACGCCGCGGAGCTGCCAGTAGGCAAGTATGGAAACTGGTACTACTAGTCGTTACGGTCGCGCCTCTTTGAAGGATCTCCAGTAACTTTCTTCCTTATGCAACGTTTATGAATGGACAAGATTCCGAACCCTACATGGACTGCGTTGACGTACAGAAAAAGATAACGATCTTTTTTTACTTTATATTCTCTCTGATGTATTAATTTTGCGACGATGATAAAATATAAATAATGCAGAGGACGTTTCGATGGTAAATAGTTTGAAAGCTGCGTGTCATTTTTATTGTTCCTCTACGACACTAAACCTACAGAGGAAAACATTTTTTAACGCAGTTTTTATCTTGAAAATTTTATGTTAGGATAAAAAATAAAAAACTGTCTCCTTGATACATCAGCAGCACGAGTGTCTTTATACATTAAAATTATTAATAATAAAAGATAATATAAATTTTTGAATTCATGTGTTCTGCCTATCCCTTATGGGAATACAGGCGTGAGAATATGTATGTATGTGGGTCATTGTCAAGCCTGGCAATTTTTTTCGCCAAAAAATGAAATACGTAATTTATAAAAATCAAAGGTATATTACGACTCTTACTCTAATTTGCAACAGAACTGAGTATCATTCAGAGATCAATTATTTAAAAAAAACGATTTAAAACGAAATAACGATATTTCGGTTCCACCAAAAAGACTAATATGTCCACCAAGTGGACTAATTATGTTAATTAATGATAAAAAAACAAAACAAAAAGCGGTAAACATCTTAAATAAAAATAACGTTCATGATATATTCTCACAATCATGAACAATCAGACACGTAAATACATTCAAAAAGTATATAAAAAATATTTTGTGTCTGTCTACCGAAATGACAATTCTTTTCGGTGGACCAAATATGCCTTCGTCCTCCGAAGACTAGGAAGCCTTCAAGTCTTCAAGAAGCATGTATGGAATGGGGGTTTGGTGGCTCTTCCTGGTTTTAACGTTGACGTATCCGAACTTTCAGAATATACGTCCGAAAATTGTATACTTTTATGAACATTTTTTTCAATCAACAAACAGACTGCACTCACAAATTTTTAGTGGTTGCTGCATTCTGAAGTCATCAACTTCTTTCTAAGTAAGTAAGTTTCTCTGTTTTCAACATTCTCCTGTTTTTCACTGCAATACGTTCACCCATTTCATGGTACTAAAATAACTGGAATCAATGACGGTATTTTGCGTGCGATGTACTTTTAAGTTTCTTTTTGTATATTGATTTTTTTTCTGCATCGTCGTGCATCGTTCCATTTTTCCTCCAAGGCTTATTTTGTATGTTTTTGTTAAATCTTCTACAGTTTTTTTACCTTCACAGAATTTACGTTTGAACATTCACTATTCAGTCACTAATAGTCATTCGCGGATAAAACAAAACAGTAATCAGAAGCTAGTTTTTAAAGTTATAATAAAAAATTAAACCAAAGTACAAGAAATCAATCAAAATACAATCATTTTTCGTTCGGGTGTACAAAAATTCCACCAAAAAGACGTCCACCGAATGGACTTTTTCCGCAATATCATTCACAACACCAGCCATTTAAAGGATTATTCAAAAGGCAAGGCATATTTACAATGTCTGATTGCTTAACTAATTATTAAAAACGTTTGGTGGATTTATAGCGATGTACTTACAAAATACAGCAGTAACCGGAAAGACAATTCAACATTGACACCACCTAATATTCTTGTTAACACAACAATATCGTCTGCTGCGCACAAGTCACGGCAAAATGGCTGCTAACAGGGATAGTACGATAGTGAATGAGTTAAATTATATGTCCCGGTCTATTCATTTGACATTTCCCTAATTTTTCTAGAATTTAAAGTAATGTCCACCAAAAAGACAAAAAATGTTGTGACAAGATTCAATGATGCAAAAAATGTGTTTTATTTCTATTTAATTTTTTAAATCCTATTAATGTTAAATGGAAATCATACATAGATTAGGGAAAAATGGCATTTTTGTACAATAATAAAAGAGATGTATTTTTTTAAAGCCACATTCTATTAACAGGTGGTATCTGGACAGTCCACCGAAGTGGACTTTCAGTTACATTTGTGGTGATAAACAAAACAAATAATTACATTTATAGAAAATATGATATAGTATAGTCTAGTACGTTTCCTGTACTTTATAGTTATGATGTAAATTGAATGCAATTATTAAAAATGTCTTATATATTACAAATGGACATGTTTTTTTAGGGTTATGACAATGACCCATGTATGTAATATAAATTTAATTTTATATTATCCATTTGACCATCTGTTTCAATCAGACTGCGGCGCTCGCGTCTCGTTGCGCAAGTCCGAGAGGTCAAGGTCAAGAGATGCGCCGCGTTGCGTCACTGTCATCGCGATTGTACTTAATTCGAGTGAAGGTGCCGTTTATTGGGATGTCATTAAAGATTATCGAGCTTGATAGCGTTTTTGATGATTATAATTAGGTCCAGTATGATTTTGATTGCCGGGTAAGGCCTAACCCAGGAGTGGGCGTCTTCCCACTAGTAAGTGTTAATTACTGTTAATAATTAGCACATTCATATTAGTTTTCATTATTTTAACTATAAACCGACTGTTGAACATAATCCTCTTTTCCAATCTATAAGGAGAGTGACCCTAAGACGCTCACAGCTAACAGCTTCCCGTTGTCTTGATCTAGTCGGAAGTGTATGGACCTAACTCTTTATTGAACGAAGCACGACAAAAATAAACACAGTAAGTACACGTTTAATAAATCGAGTTTAGCTCGACATGTTTCGGACTAATTCGTAGCCCTTCATTTGGGAGCCGCGGCAGCCAGTCGCGCGAAGAGAGCCGAGGCGCGCAGTTCGCGTTTGGCAGCAGCAGCTGCCGCGGCTCCTAGATGAAGGGCTACGAATTAGTCCGAAACATGTCGAGCTAAACTCGATTTATTAAACGTGAGTTATCCGATAAATTTCAACATGAGTGAGTCTCACGGTAGTTTAATGTATAACAGTAAGTACAATCAAAAGGTTTTATCGATAAGTAAGAACGACACTCTGCCAGTACAGCAAGGCAACGGCAACGCGCGGATGTCGAATCGCGCGCGAGATAGATTATCTCGCATTTTTTGGAACTTGTATTCACTATACATACGTAGACGGCCGGATAGGATAACCCAGCGGTTAGAGAACCTGACTGTGAAGCTTGACGTCCCGGGTTCGATCCCCGGTCGGGGCAGATGTTTGTATGATGAATACGAATGTTTGCTTTCGAGTCTTGGATGTTTATCTATATATAAGTAAGTTTGTCCGTTGTCTAGTACCCATAACACAAGCATTAAATTGCCTACTTTAGGACTAGGTGATTGGTGTAAAAATTGTCCAGTGATATTTATTTATTATTATTTACTATCTCCAAGACCTGAGTTATTTTTCCACGGTATACAAATAAAAAGGGGAAATGTGCAATACCTGAGAATTAAATGCTAATAACTATGTAGATCTTCAGTCATGGCCATTGGAATAATCTCCACAGTTTTTTTCGTAATTCATATCTTTGTTTGTTCTCGAATGTGTGAGGATGCAGACGCTACTTTGCGTTTTAAAATAAAAACATGCATTTCGTAACTAACCTTAAACTGTGCCGGCCTTGAGTTTTGTAATCCACGGAATTTACTGTAGAAATATTGGGATTACTTAAAACTGAATGGACGTCAGCAATTTCCTAATTTCTTTGTCAATGGATTGTCTTAATTATTTTGCTTTGCAAAGATTGCCAAATTGTTTTAGAGTAAGTTAAGCAGTCGTTAAAGTAGCTAAATATCGCAAGAGCTATTCCTAGATCGATACAGGCAATTTAATTCGGGATTGCCAGAGTGTAGTAAAAAAAAACTCCCTAGCGGCTTCATTAGACGACAGTATTAAAAAACATCTGGTGATTAGGAATTTGACAATAATGTACCTACTATTTCTACCGAATGGAAAGCATCGGACCGGAATGGATAGAATTTTACGCTATTTAAGCGATACTGAAATCAGCTTGACAACTCTTCCGCGTCTTCCGCGAGATGCCATATCGTAACCTGCTGAGTCAGCAGTGCTGACTTAGCTCGGTATGGGGTATGGTGCGAGTTTTCTAATTTCACAGGAGAAGTGCCACTGATAGACCTAATAGTGTAGTGTTACAGCTCTATAGTGCTACTATTTCACTGGGGCACTGCAATATCTTCGTGTCAATGTCATCGGCTTAATTGGACGCAAGTCACATGATGCCGGTGAATCATATAAATAATTAATTTATTCTTAACCTTGACCATATTTGAAGCACCGCCAATTCGCGAAAACGCGTAATTTACATTGCTTTCAAAATCACAGATTTCTATTTCAAGTAGGTACCAAAGGCCAGAGCTATCGCTGTCATTACTCAGGCCACTACAACTATATACATAAGAAAAGTACAGGCCTTTTGAGAAATCTCAAAAGGCAAAACATAATAAATGCGAAGCCCTTTGTACTTAACTAGCATCTTTACTTTCCCAATTTGGGTCTAGGAAGCTCCACTTTTATAATTGTTTCGAACGAGAAACCGTTAGGAAAAACAATGGAACAGCATCTAATGCAGAACTGTATGCATAATATTTAATTCAATAACTCTGCGACTGGCATAAGCATAATTGGGCTCGACGGCGACGTAATGGGTCAAGCCGCGAGCCATTCATCACAATCCGTCAAGTTGCGAGCTCGGTGCGCTCTCGCTTTCAATAAGTTCTTTATCATAAAAAAAAACAACTGATCAAAATCTGTGCTAACCTGGCTAGGTTACACTACAAACTGAAAAGAATATTGCGGGCTAGAAACGATATTCAAATCGGTCCGTCATTTGAAACAGTTTTTTCTTTTAAAAACGGAATAGATGCTAGCGCGTTAAACACAGATACGAGCTTTAAAACAGGCTTAGTAAATAAAATGAGTCTATGAAAAATAAACAATGTGTCGATATTGATTTGTGTCAAGTTAATCTTTAATTATTATTAATACGTTTATGAGTACCAAAGGTTTTTATCTCCCATTAATGCAATTTGGGACACATTTAGGATATTTTTAGGTTTAATGTCAGATAAACGAGTGTTTTGTCGAATGGTTTTATATCAGATAGTGACAGGTTGCTAGCTTGTCGCCTACAGAATAGGTACACATGTTGAGACAAAATACCGTTTACAAATGCACAGTCGTCCACCATACATCATGTCTGGACATGCGGCTGACTGACTTCTTTTTACACGGTATTTAAAGGATGAAGCTGTCAATCAGAATCTTGACGGTCTACTTCCCATTAACAATAGTCAGCCAATGGTTCCACATGCAATTTTTTTCACGATGAAAAAGAAAGGATTGCGAATGAAATGTCAAACAAAGAATCTTTAAAGCTAAATGAATTGTTAGAATGAAAGGAATCCATAACGCAAGTATCTATACGCATATTACGTATTTAATTTATTGAGTGTAATTAGTCGTCAAGAGATTAGAATTGCATTTCAAAATGTGAACGTTTAACCAGGCTGGTTTGAGTTGTAACTTCAGCTGTGCTGATTTGCCAATTGCATCTTTGCGTTCAGGTATTGCTTAATTTTTGCAATGTAATAGCAACAATGATATAATGCATTTCAAAACAACGCGAAAGTTTTGCCTGTAAAGTATGTGGTTCATGATTTTATATATATTTTTATAAAAAAGCTTTATTTTTATATTTACCTATCCAGAAAGTTTTATTTTTCACATTTGCAATATTTTTAAATCGTTTCAAACATGTTTAAACCTGACGCAAAACAGGGGTAATATAAGACTTAAATAAGTTTGATTCCAAAATCGACAAAAAATTTACCAACAATTCAGAAAAGTCGCCGTGATAGCCCAGCGGTTCGAACTGCGGCCTCTCAAGCAGAGGGTCGTGGGTTCAAACCCCGGGCTCGCCACTCTGAATTTTTCGGAATTTATGTGCGATATCAAATTTGATATTTATCACGAGCTATACGGTGAAGGAAAACATCGCGAGGAAACCTACACACAGCGACGAAGTAATTCAACGTTGTGTGTGAAGTTCCCAATCCGCACTGGGCCCGCGTGGGAACTATCGCCCAAGCCCTCTCATACTGAGAGGAGGCCTGTGCCCTGCAGTGGGACGTATATAGGCTGATGATGATTGTCGCTGACAAGTACTCCAGTATCAAGTGGTTGGGAATGAAATGATTAGATAGGTTATAGAAGTTCTTAGACACACTTGAGGTAACACTTGGAACTGGAACCTAGATTTGGTAATTTTAAAATCTAGATTTAAGGGCAAAAGCAAAACTGCTTTCAACTGTCAAATTCAGAAAACAAAGAATTTTTAGGTATAATAAGTACATCATAATGATAGTTTGAAAACGCCAGATATTTTACTTGGTTAGAGCAAATAAATTTCGATTCATAAAAAGTATTTCTGGAATGATTGATACATTTATAAAAACAATTTTGCGGTTACGCTCCTTTTCCAGCTAAGATTTCTATTACGAATCACACCTTGACATGCGTTGTACAGCTATATCGCAGATGTTATAGCAGTAAATGATTTATAGATCGCTTATTAAATAATTCTTGCAAAGGTAATGTAACCGTTGTTTCTGATTTTCTTGGCGATAGATGCTTGGTTTTGAAGTTTTTTTTTATTTCGTTCTTATTTCGGTTTCATGCAATACAACCGAGTAATTTAGTCTGGTGTTAGTATTTATTTATATGCTCATATGTTTGCGTAATAAATTTCGATTTTTACGATTCTAATTCAATGGAAATTAAGTTATGGACGACGGACAATAGAGGATAAGTAATAATGGATTTGTTTTAATATTATGGCACGGAACCCATAAATAATATACGGTTCAAAGCATGAAATAACTAAGTACCAAAAAACGGCTATTTTCTGGCTTCACGGAGGTCATTGACACAACGAATGCGGGTCGGAAGTCGAGAAGAGATCCAATTCCCACACAAACCACGCTTAAGATAATATATACCTCTTATAATAGAAATCTAAAATTACAAAGTATTTGAATAGATATAAAGAAACCACCAAACTTCCTGACTAAAGTTTTAATGTAACTCATATTTCGGCCCTATCTACTCTTTGGGTCGTGAAAAGCAGAACCATAACTAACTAAATGTTACTGTGATATATTTTATCGAGTTTAAAAATAACTGTTGACATAGTTTTTCGTATCTTTTACTAAATGCCGTGGGTGTCATTGTCGCGTAGGTTCTATAACGGTTACAAAGTGACCATAATATTTTAAATATGCGCAATAATAGTGAGTATCAAATTTACATACAGCATTTCATTTGAATATTTCTTTCGTTACTTTTTTTACACTTTAGAGGTATTCTCTTGGCTGAAGTAATTTATGCTGCAATAAAATGATTAAACGTGTTGATTATGTGAATAAAAACAAACCGTTATTTAGCAAACATTAACATATTTTTGTAATTTGGGCTCAGTAGTACTCACGTGAATTCATTAAACACTTAAATAACTTTTTTATGGTTAACATGATTTACGTACCGTTCATAATGTTCGACACGGTGCGAGAGCTAATTATAATTACAGTAAATATGAAATTAAATTTCGTGAAAATTTGCATATTCATGTTATAATTATATCATAATAATTTTCATGTTAAAAGCTACGTGCTGCGCTACGCAGCGTAGCAACTCTACACCGCTACGTGAACATTATTATTCATGTTCAGCGTTCAGATTTGCAACATGTAAAAAAGTTGCAACTCGGAAAATTTAAATAATTAAAATTAAATAAATGTTATCAAAAATATAATATTTGTTTTTTTTATTTCTTAAAGTCCTTCGTAAAGTAATATATTTGTAATGAGAATTCAAAAATTCATAAATTGAAAATGTATTTCAGAAAACTTAATAATTATCTGAAATTAACTTTACACCTGAAAAAAAAAAATATATTAACATAAAAAAAAGAATTACCTCGATATCATCGTTCCCTTCAACACTTGCCACATTTTGAGCACAACACTGGCAGCATAGGTCACTTCACAGAACAAATTTAAAAGTAAAATAAAGTTTTTTTTTCACGGAGCGTGCTAACGGCGGGTCGCCGGCGAGAGCACTGGCCGTCGGAGGCTGCGCGGGCGCGTGGAAGCCTGCGTGAAAGTACCCCCAACCCTTGGCTCGCTAGGACGCTGCGCCGATCGGACCGCGCGACCTTCAAAGCCTCCTCAGGCTCAATTCGGACTTTGCGTTTATTTTTATGCTCAGTTTTAGAGTCATGAATTTATACAAATGTACAACCACACTTATGCTACCAAATGGGGTAAGTAGAGCACATGAAACCTTACATAAACAAAATCACTATTGCACGTTTGGTAGCTACTTTAAGCATAATACATACATAATAATCACGCTGTATTCCCAAATAGGGCAGGCAGAGCATACAAAACGTGACATAGAAAAAACCATGATTATGACTATTTCACGCATCGCAGCCACTTCTAGCATAATTTTAGGTTTAAAAACAGATTTGTGTGGTTTTGGATTTAGAATAACATCTCATTTCTTCCGTGCGACTCCGTTCGTACGACGAAAAATCGCGCGAACTTACGATGACATTGCGCGTACGCGTACGCCCTCTATTAGGACGATGCCTTAGATTTTAAATAAAGAGTTTTCCAGTACTTTTATGGCGGTAGCAATTTGAATAGAATCACAAACGAAGATTTTCAAAAGGTTATTAAAGAGTATGAATATCACGAGAAAGCAAACACGATTGATGTTCACAGCGCGTCAATTACCCGGTTATCAGTCAATCGCTTGCGCAATTTGGTGACAACATGGGATTTACAGCTTTAAAAGCCTTAAAATAAAGTCTGAATTACAGAGTTAAATCTAAAGTGCAGTGGCAGTGATGCAAGGGAAAATGGAACGTATTTTAATTTATTTATTTATGCGGTGCTTTTGATGCAGTCTGCTTTAAAGTGGCGCGGGTTTAATGGCGACGATGACGTCACTGCCTTGAAAGCATCGATGGACTTCGTTGAAGTGTTTATCGTAATCTTTATGAGGACACGTACCAGTGCTCTATCATCTATCATCGGAATTTCAAATGTAGAATAATGAGTATTGTAACAGTTATATGAATATGATTACGAGTATTATTTACACACACACACACAAAAACATCACGCCTGTATTCTCCAAATGGAAAGGAAGAGCTGAGGGAATGATTTTTAGTATACAGGAGACGACGTTGATACCTTCTGGTATTGGAGAGTGTAAAATATACAGCAAATAGTAGATTGTTCAACAAGGGACTAAAACAAGCCATAATGTCACGAGATATTTAGACACCCGAGCATAGCGAGGGTGGCTATAGTTCGAGTGTCATTCTGGTTGTTTAGTCTCGCGTTAAACACTCTACTTTTCACTTTGAATGCGAGGAAAAAAACGACGTTCTTTCTGTTAGGTATATAAAAAATTACAATACTGATTACAACAAAGCTTTCCATGTACAAATATGTTTTAATCTAACCTAAGAAAAATTTAAAAAAAAAATCGCGGTTTTTCTTTTCTTTTACTTTTTTTTATAAAGTGACGCTTTGAATGCTAGGATATTTAGCCAACAGATTTTTTTTTAAGCTTATTATTATTACATACACTATGCATAATTAAATGTGTTAATAATTATTATAATGAAATAAATTATTATTCGTAATCAATAATCGTGTTTTGCGAAATTAAATCACTTTTAAAAGTTTTTTGGCAGAGTAACAATGACCGCCATTTTTACATTTTGAGGTTATTTTTACGTCTATAAAAATGGCGATAATCCTACGTTCACAAACACGGTGACTGGCTGTTTAAGAGGTTTCTAAGGCCAATTAAAAAAATATTACTTTAGCCCCTCGAGCTTAAAAAGGAGTTTTAGGCCCGCTATATAGGGACTAAAGAATCACTTTAAGAGCATGAGAAGTGAAAAAATAATGACTATAGGACAGGTGTGCTTGTGCAAAGCAAATCGAGTTTTAATGTGAGTACTAAGGTACTCTTTACTAAGTCTCGGTAAGTAAGCATCACTAAGTTTTTTTTTGTAGCTAGATGACTAAATGACATGTCTCTATGTCGTTTCATGAAATATCATTTTAAGATCATGTTTTTTGAAACCACACCTCATCGATAACTTGATTCGCTCGCTAGCACCCCGTGTATCTTTATCATGTACTTAATTAAACTAACTGACGAAATAGTACAAAGTATCAAATTTTGATGAACAAATTGCAATACCGGAACCAGTGTACGGTTACATTGAAAGTTAAAGTTGCTCTTCTTACGTATCGTCAACTGTTTATTACGTCACAGAAAAGCAATTGAAACACGATCAAGTGTTTTTATACTGAAATCTGCTAATCAATTGCCGTTAGCTTATGTTATGCTACTTTTTAGATACCAATGATAGAACTTCCTTAAAATTAGATAAGAGTAAGCAAAGCAGTATCAAACAAAGTAATTTTTTTCTTGTTCTGTTCATGATTCGTTTGTAAGGCATTTTTTTGTGAGATCGAAAAAGCAAAATTGGTAGACATAATTCGTAGAAAAACGATCTGCAATTGATTTAAAAGTCATGGGAAAGGATCTCGATAGATAGCAAATAGCTGAGCCATAAACATCATGTTAATGTTAGGTAAAGATGATTTAAAACCTCGTTATAACTTTCACAAAAAAAATACCGGTCGGTTAATGCTGGCCGCTTATGACCTCATGAAACCGCAAAAACATTCATTATTGTTTGGTGATGGTAGTGTGATAAATGTAATTATATATTTTTATTTATTTCTTAAGTAAAAACGTAAGCTGCGTAACTTTTATTGTTCCTTTTAATTTGTTTCTATCTCGAATTAGTGTTACTAAATGTTTTTAATTTTTTATTACTTTCAATATACTAGTCTGATGTATTTATGTATACTTATACATTTCACCGCCAGGTATAGGTGTCCTCTCAATGTAAGAGGGCTTAACTGGGCTCTACCATAATGTCGGCCCTATATCTACTCCTGTAGTGTATAATAAATGTAGTAGAGAAACAGGAACTTCGTTAAAATCGGATATAACTTTCGAATGAGACATGCTTCCGATTTTTTTAACTCCAAATAAATGCAGTTTTCTGCTAAATAGTAAACATTTTACAATACCTGAACAACTAAACGATACGATTTGATAGAATTCGGAATTTTGTACTTAGTACTCGAATAATAATAACTTTTCGATCTTATAGATAAACACATGTTACGAATTCCGCTGCTAAGCAGCAAGTAAGTGGCAACAAAGTTTAAACTCATTACCCTCTGCGTAACAGGTGAGAGGTCAAACCAGTTATCTGCCGAACGAAAATGAAAGCCAGCGATAAATCCTAATATCCTGAATCGGTTATCGAAAAAGCTTTTTACTGACTATACTTTTGCCTTCCCCGTGTGGTGCCGGATTAGAATAGCACCTCCCCCTTTCTTCCCGTGGGTGTCGTAAGAGTCGACTCTGGGAAAGGGTTAGTGTATTGTGGGCGATGGGCTAGCAACCTGTCACTGCAATATCACGTTTAACCATCTGGATACCCTGAAATTGCTAGATGTGGCACTGAATTCTTGAATTCATGCGCTCTGCCTACCCCTCTTGGGAATACAGGCGTGATGTATGTATGTATGTATGTACTTTTGCCTTTTATGACAAAATCTAATTGAAGTAACCGTACTTTTTGCTAATTCTTCTTCTTTGTCATAATTGATAAATGGATACCAAATTTCGAACTGTTGAAGAGTTTCCTCCAACGGTGACGGTCTTGTTGCAAGTTAAATTTGATCCGCTGTCCGGCTACTAGTGTACCTACTACTAGTGTAACACGAATGATACTACAATAATCTGGCAACAGAAATCTGATGGCTGGTTGTCCCATCAGATTATTGTTATTTAACTTGCAACAAGACCAAATATCGGTATGAGTGAAACAAAATAAAAGCTTGTAAAAGAGCGGATATTGTCTATCAAACGGTAACCTGTTACTACAATAGAGCAGCAAATAGGATTATAGTTGATCTTACTAAAGACAGAAAAGTGTCAATATTACAGTAAATTTTTCGTACGTTACCGAAAACAATATATCATGAATGTTTACATTGGTATCTGATTAATATAGTTAACTTAAAAGGGAGACTTAATTTTGGTATGCTTATAAGACAAGACGCTCAAAACATATTTCCAAACAATAACCTGTAAGTAATTCTAGGTCAAGACGTCACCAAAGTCACAAAAACACGTTGTAAACAAATGAAAGTTGTCTTCATTATTTTGCGCCGCGTAATGAATGAACGTATGAATATTTTAATGGTTGTAAATTCGGACAAGTTCACCTAGCGGCAGTGTCACAGTACCAAGGTCGTTTCGTCACGGAGCGGGTCGTGTGATGTAAACACATGGCGGAGCTTTAACTCTAGATTCAATATTAGGATTAGTAATCAAATAAATGGTATGCTCTAGTTATGAAATATTGTCTAGACTGGGTATATTGATTGATTACATGGGGGTCCACTCCACAGTTTATTAGGCACGCTTTGCCGGCGAGACGGCAAACAGGTAAAGGTAGAGTCTGCATTATTTTTACGCCTAAATATGTTCGGGAGTGGATCTTCTGTACACAGTATTATTAGATTTTAGATTTTAGGGAAAGAGAGCAATTTCGCGCATCACTTTTTCCAGGTAAAAGCGATCCTTAGTCGCCTCTTACGACATCCACGGAAGAAATGGAGAAGTGTTATTCTAGTCTCACACTACGCAGAAAAAAAAGCACGCTTTAGGAATATACCTACTTACCTGTTACATGTATGTATAAAACATATAAAACACTTCAGAAAACATGGTGTACCTAGCTGAAAAAAGTTATGGTAGTCATAGAATAAATATCTTTAGATGATTATGTAAAATAAGCTTATAGATTCATATCTTCATAATTTTGCAAGCGACATGGTGCACTTTACATGAGGAAGAGCGGTTAAGATTTTAACTTATATTTTATTGCTACCATAACAGTCTTACAGAATTACCTGATTGTACAACGAAACATCATCTTGCATAAGTTATGAACTTATGATTCTTTTATCTTACGCCTAACAAACAGGTACTAGTATTAGCAGTAGAAAGTAAAAAGGGTAGGTGGGTGGCTTTAATAGTTGCTTTTATAATGAAGATTAACCTTAGTATCTCTACAAAAGATAATCTTATTATTCTGTTAGAAAAATGTAATATTACAGAGGACTGGTGTGTCATAATCATCACTTCACTTGTCTTTTATAATTTCTTAAGTGTTTATATAGAAACTTATGCTCAAACTTAGTAAATTACATAGGTAAATATCACACCTGTATTCTCAAACCGGGCAGGTAGAGCTTAGGAAACATTACAGAAAATCATGCTACGCTATTAGGTACGTTACACAGCCACATTTTGTACAATGTTAGGAATATTTTCAGGGCACGTAATTAAAAAATGTCATTGTCGTATATTTAGCATGTAAAATATGTATTGTGTTTTTTTTTGTTTTAAATAATAATCATCATCACTGAACAAGAATAATCACAACCTTTACAAACAGAAAAATACAATCTAAATATATAATAATTAGAGATGCGCCGAGTAACACTTTTGCCGAGTAACGAGTACCGAGTTTTACTCGGTTCAATTTTTTTTGAACCGAGTACTCGGCCGAGTAACTCGGTTCAATC
>BHDV01063496.1:55957-111473 GCA_005406045.1 Adoxophyes honmai
CGAGCCGAGTACGAGTATCAAAAAACCCGCCGAGTACGCCGAGTACCGAGTATCAAACGAGTACTCGGCCCATCTCTAATAATAATGTATTTTAAACAGGGCCATTCAAAATTTTCCAATTTCCAAATTTCGAATACAGTTTTTTTTTAATTATTAAAATTTTAGAACATTATTAAAGAAAATTTGGTTTGACAGAATTCACACACCCGTATTCCCAGAGGGGTAGGCAGAGCACATGAATTCGAAAATAAAGTGGCACGTTTAGCAATTTAAGCGTAATCACATGGTAAAAGGTGATATTGTAGTGACAGGTTGCTAGCCCATCGCCTAAAACCCTTTCCCGGAGTCGCCTCTGACAGAATTTAGATTTTCGATATTTTATAGCATTCAGACTAAAATGCTTTATGTAGTGTAGATACCTGTTTTAAATTTATAAATATAATCCTTGAATATCCTTGAAATGTCAGCATCCGCCAGTGGACAGCCGTCCTTATTGAGTAATTTAAGGAGACAGCTGGCTGGGCCTGCATCCGTCGCAGCCCTTAAGGGCGTTCAGCATACAATTAGATCACATTCAAAGATTAACGTCAAAATATTACATCAATTAACTAAACTGGTATGACAAGCCATGGAGTTCGCCTGTGATAAAATATATGAAGTACATGTTCAAAGTTATGATTGCGACACACTGGCTCTATAAAATTCTTATCTCTTACTAAGTACTAAAAGTATTGATTGAAATTGTGAAATAAAAGATACGAATGGATAACTCTTAAAGATTTTTTGTGTAAAATTGCGCGCCTATTTGGTCGATCTTGCTTCATACTTCCAATGTCATAAGAGAAAATGAACCTAATTAGGTAAAGCAAAACAATACAGTCTTTTAATTTCGACCTAATTTTATAAAAATATTTTCAAGATTAAAATAAATTTAAGGCAGCATGATGTTCGTCAAAAAATATTATTTACATAGGTACCTAATATTGATATTTGTGTGTTCCAATGCAATTCATCAATGCTAAGAAAATTATAATTCCATCATGATTTTACATTCTGTTTTGTTAGTGTCGGGTGTAGAATAACACCTCTCTATTACTTCCTTGCATGACGTATGAGGCGAATAAGGATAAATAGGTTTAGGTACGAGTACGCACTAGGCGACAGACTAGCATCCTGTCACTATTGTCGCTATATTAACTTAAAACTTGTGGAGTCGCCAAATTGTGAAGTTTGTGGGACCCTCGAAGACGTGCATGTATCCGCCCGGAAGTTATTAGGCAGAGGTTAGTTTTAGAATTTAAATTTTGTAGGATGGATGTGGGTTTTGTAACTACTATTTTGTCAGAGCCTGGGGGTGATGCCGCCAAAGTTGTGTACATTTTTTTTTCCAAGTAATGATGTCTTTTGTGTTTTTTTGAATTGATGTTGTGTTGTTTTTTATGTTTTAATTGTTATTTTACGTGGCTGGCATGGTTAACCTTGACCAAAGCCCTAATAAAGATTTAAAAAAAAACTTAAAACTTAAGAAAAAGCTGAACAAACGTTTTGACTATGTAACATTTTGTGCGCTCTGCTTGCTACATTTGGGAATACGACATTCATGTTGTTTTTATATATATTGATTATTTAAGGTGGATTCAATAAAACGAGACTCTTATCTTATCTATTACTTATTTTCTGACTAAACCTTCTGGTGTGGTAGAATGGAACCCTAATGTAATAAGTAAAACAGCAACCGAAGTTTGTTTTAAGATGTCACAGTCACGGTTCTGAAATGGCTGTGGCTAATCGCTCTCCGATCGAGATGAAACAATGCGTTGCATAAGCTTAGAGAGGCATCTGTGATGAAACGGTCTCACAATTAATACCTACGGCATTTGTCCGAGGTACCATCGCGAACAGGGATTGTTGAGCCACTTAACTATGTTTGTAACTTGGTCGTGTAATACTAATCCAATAGCTGACATCTAGTCGATGACATCGGTCATTGATTACACGGCTAAATTGCGAACAGTGGCAAGTGGCTCAACAATCCCTGTTCGCGACTGTACATCGAGGTGTCTGTTTAATATAATTATGTAAATATCTCCTTAAGTTACATGCATATAATCACGCCTGTGTTCCCAAATGGGGTAGCTCGCGCACACGAAGCGTGATTATGTCTAACTAAACCATGACTATTTCACGATTCGCAGCCACTTCTAGATTTTCTTAGTTCTAATTTCAGAGGTACTATAGTGACAGGTTGCTAACATTTCGCTTAAAATATATCCTTAGTCGTTTCGTACGTCATCTAAGGAAGAAATGTAGAGGTTTTACCCAAAATCCAACACCACACTGCAAAACAACTACGATAGGTACATAAAATCTAAAATTATATAATCTGGATCTTATTAGAGTAAAAGCGTGAAGGCATCTTCAGAGCATTCTGCTCCACCTTTGACCCCGTCGCCACTTACCAACTAGAGCCTCGGGCGAGCAAAACATGGACGTTTGAATGACAGCTGACACAATGTTCAATGCAGCCAACATTACACAACTCAGCTACAGTAGCACGCAAATCGAATCCGTGTGGTGTCGGGTTTAGAATAAGAGAATAACACCTTTCCATTTCTTCCGTGAATGTCATAAGGAAATAGGTTCAGGTATATTTTAGGCGACAGCAACCAGTCACTATTTTATACCTGCAAACTCAAAACATAAAAAAATATGCTAGAAGTGGTCACGAAACGTGAAATAATCATGCTTTTGTATGTAAAACACATAAAAAAAATGATTCGAAATTTGAAATAAGCGATTCGGTATAACACCCAAAATTAGTTGACATGCCGTCGAAAAAAAAAATTGTAGTCAAATTAAATACATGGCCTCTGATCGCAGAAATGAAGAAATGGGGAAGTGTTATTTAATTCTAAACCCGACACCACACGGCAAAGTAATATTAGTATTTACTATTTCAAAAATCTTCAAATCTTGACTTACGTATAAAGACACGTTCCCACTGTTTCGCCGTTCGCTTCCATAAACTATAAGGGCCGATTTTTCAATCACCAGATAAATTTATCTGCCAGTTAAAAATATTGCTATCCTTTTTTCGCGTCATATAAAAGAAAAGTGACAGCCAACATTTATCGGACAGATAAGTTTTATCTGGTGATTGAAAAATCGGCCCTAAGTAGTTCAATCTTAAGCGATTATCCTAATTGCTTTACCTTATAAAGCCGAGCTAGAGCGTCTCTTAATTAATATGTATATGACCTGTCACCGGCTAAAACGGATTGATAAGTCGATGTCTAATTTGACAAGTACATGTACTTGTACTTGAGCTTCGATTGACAGGAGTATGTTGCAAGTCTGACCTTGAAATTTTTACATGTTACATGACATGTATAAAGTTTCAGCTAATCCTTGATGTAATCATTACCGTAACATTTTGGTTCAATTGTCATACCGTATTTCGATGACTTTCTATTTGTAGATCACATCTTTTAAATATTGTATGGGGCGAATAGGTAATGCGAGGGAATTAGGGTTATGAATAAGGAAAGTATTTCTCACACCCCGTGTGGTGCCGGGTTAGAATAGCACCTACCCCTTTCTTCCCGTGGGTGTCGTAAGAGTCGACTCTGGGAAAGGGTTAGTGTATTGTGGGCGATGGGCTAGCAACCTGTCACTGCAATATCACGTTTGACCATCTGGTTACCCTGAAATTGCTAAACGTGGCACTGGATTTTTGTAAATTCATGTGCTCTGCCTACCCCTCTTGGGAATACAGGCGTGAGAATATGTAGGAGGAATATGTAGGTGAGGAGGTTTGTAGGCTACTGCTGCCTAAATATCTTGTATATCGGTTAAAAATGGAGTTTTAGTAAGATCATAAGCCAGAAATGTCGATACTACAATTTAATCAGTTTACTCTAGTATGAAATCCCACCTCGCCCCAACTATCTTTAAAGTTATGAAATAGAACATACATACATACATCATGGCTGTATTCCCAATTGGGGTAGGCAGAGCACACGTGACGCTACATAGTTAAAAGAAATGACTATTTCACGTTTCGTGGCCTCTTCTAGCATATCTTTTAGATTTTAAGTTGGCAGGTATAGTAGTGTCAGGTTGCTAGCTCGTCGCCTAAAGCATACCTTAATAATAATATACCTTAATAAAGCATACCTTAATAATGCATAGGCACATAATTAGTTAACTCTTATGACATTCATGGAAGAGATGGAGAGGTGTTATTCTAACCTGCCACCACACGCTAAACGAAACTACCTAAAATCGTAAAAAAAAACTCGAAACTTGTATTAATAAAATTCGTGACACAGACTAAAAAAAATATTATATCCATATTTCAATATCAGTTTCGTCCCTACTCACTGTCCCTATACATTTTACATTGTGTCTGCAAATTCAAGCAATTCTTTATTATTAACATGGTTTGACTCCTTATTAAATTCGTCAACAAAAGTTTATTTTGATGTAACGTGTCACGGATATCATAATCGTTTCCCAAAGCCAAAATGTCAGTGAATTAAAACCGTCTTTGAAGACTATATCGCCTCATACACGGATCACGAGCATCTAATCACACCAGACATTCATCGCGACTTAAACAATACCACGTGTTGAGCTGCCTAAAGCTCAAAGCACACTGATAGCAGAAGCGGCGCGCCGGCGCGGTATCTCTTGTATAGTGGTCGGTAATATACTTGGTAAGATTTTAAAAGGTTGGCGGTAACTTCGCGCATCGCTTTATTCTGGTGAAATCGATGCGCGAACATACCCCACCACTTGAAATCTTGCAAGGTACATTAACTACACAATCATGCCTGTGTTTCCAAATGGGGTAGGCAGAGCACATGAAATGCTACATACAAAACTGTGAACCCTTCGCGCTGCGTGCCTACTTTTAACACAATCTTAGGTTGCTAGCTTGTCGCCTAAGACACACTCCACCTTTCCTGACACACCTCTGATGGAAGAAATGGAGAGATTTTATTTTAAAACTGACACTGAACCGTTAATGGTATTTGGTTGTAATATTCGAAATTAAACCGGAGAGCGCGCACATCGCATCGACAGGGAAATAAAAAGCACTAAACGGACTGACAGCAGAAGCGGTGCATCGCGGCCCGGTGGCGTCACGGTGTCTGTTGTAATATTCGAAATTAAACAAGAGAGCGCGCACATCGCAAGAGGCCAGGAAATAAGCGTTTCGTTCGTATCGTATCACGTCAACGCGCCGTGGCGCCCCCCTTCCCCTCTCGGTGTGTTTGGAGCTAAAGCGTTTTGTTCGGAACCATCACGTCGCCGCGCCGCCCGCTTCCGCTGTCACTACGTTAGGAGCTTTAATTCGCCACCGCCTGTAATTTTAATTCGAATAGCTCACACACGACCCAATGTAGTCCGAGGTCGGTGTTAGCCTGTTAAACGTCGATTTGTCTTATCAGCTGTCGGGTGTCGCAACTGGGACTCCTGCGCACATTAATCAAATGCGCAAAGGCGATAAGGCCGCCGAAAATGCTAATCAGTCTACATACTTCGGTTGAGCTTAAGGAAAATAATTAAACTTTAATTAGATCACGAACTAGTGGCCTGCATTTAGTTTGAACTTACTTTGAGAGTTACTTATTGTTAGTTATAACACTTCCAAAATGTATGGATACCTCAAAATTATCAATAATAGGATAGAAACCCATGTTCTATCACTTCTATCTAAAAAGACAGATGACAAGTACCATGAAATAAATTAATATTTTTTTTAAGAAGTTCAATACACTTTAAGATTTGTAAGCATACCTATTACATGGCTACAGTGTAACCTAAAAATTTTACCTTTAATTTGTAAAACAAGAGGAAAATTTTCATTTTATTGATTTTATTATTATAATTTAAGTTATTTATAAACTCACATTAAATTTGTCTAAGATACAGGCCACTTATTTAGTGTCCTAGTATAGGCATTCAGATCAATTATGAAGCAGTACATTATGATACCGTTCCAGTCAGGACTATTTTGTATTTAGGTACTTATATTGAGTCTAAGATATAGTGTATCGGTTAAATGTATTGCAAACACGTAGACATACATAAGTACAGCGCTTAGGTACTAAGGACTTCTTCTGTAATTCGATTATTTAAAATAAATAATGTAAACAAAGTATACATACACACATACATGCATATTCTCATGGTTGTATTCCCAAGAGGGGTAGGCCGAGCACATGAATTAAAAATCCAGTGCCACGATTAGCAAATTCAGGGTAACCAGATGGTTAAACGTGATATTGCAGTGACAGGTTGCTAGCCCATCGCCCACAATACACTAACCCTTTCCCAGAGTCGACTCTTACGACACCCACGGAAAGAAATGGAGAGGTGATATTCTAACCCGGCAATACGCGGGAAAGTTTTAGATGGTATTAAATCGCACTAAACTTCCACCAAACCGCAGCCATGTGTCAAATACATTTGTATGGCTCGGTGCCGCCCATTAACGTCCAATTACCACTCAATGCCGCATCGGACCGAAGCTTTGGGCGCGGCTGCTCCAGTTTTCACACATACAACATACAGTTGTATGACCGCGGGGCGCGAACTCGCGACCTGCTGACAATGACACTATTCAGTAAGGCCGTGAATTAGCGGGCTTTATTACCAAAAACAAATTGATTTAAGTGCTGGTTGTAGTTTTTTTTTGCGAGGTCATAAGGATTTAGGAGCTGGTCTTCTTATTTTATTTTTTAACTTATCCTTTTTTCCGTGTGTTTGAATTTTTGACGTAATTAATTTTAGTGTCGATATTGATTTTATAATGTAAACATAAAGATGCAGATGCAGTAACGCTAGATACTAACTAAGCCACAGGTTTAATTGTTGTTTCTAAACACAAAGTAGATAAATCAATATTACCTAGATGTTATAAATAATTTAATACACATATTACACATGCAGGTAATACTTACCGTAGTAAATAAAATAAGTAAACTCTATGGTGTACAAAAAAGGAACACAAAATGCAGAAAATGTGTACCTACTTACGAATCTATTTCAGCCAATCTTTGAGGGGCAGAGTGGATACATATTTATTGAGACTGACAAAATGAAAGGCAATAAACATGGTGAAGTAAGGTACATAATCAAAATATTCACAAACTTGCATAAAAAATAAGAGGAAAAGAAACAATAAATAAACTACTCTAGTAAAAATAAACTAAACTGTGCAAATTATACCTACTTAATTCAAAAATTAACTATATCCAATGGTCTAAAACATGTGAAAAATGTTAAGTAACTTCACCTGATAAGTAGTGGGCGGCATTAAATTTTTAAGGTGAATGTAGGCTGTATAAATTAGGTAAGTAACCATATCATACCAGTTTGCAGTATTTTGATGTGTTTGGAAATCATAATGTCACATGTATGTCACAAAATGATTGACAAAGATTCAAAGATAGTTCATAATTCTGAAGATAAATAAAAATGTAAAAAAATTCGGCCAGTATTATAATGCCACAGATTAAACAACAGTTTGGCACGTATCCAGCTAATTACCATCTTGCATAATACACAATGAAAATTGATCGCAGCGCTCTAGCTGTCTGACCATTTAATTGACAATTAACTAAACTTTACGAACCCTAATAACCATGCTAAACATAGTATACCTGAGTATTTTACGTCTCGTAGCCACATTGAGCAGAATGTTAGGAAAGAAGAACTATAGTGACAGGTTGCTAGCCTGTCACCTAGAAGAGACCTAAATCTATTTCCTTAGTCGCTTCTTATGCCATCCACGGGAGAAATGGAGAGCTGTTATTCTAAAACATACGGGCAAACATAGCAATTAATTCATTTTGCAAGAAACATTCAATTTTTAATGATTCACAGAGTTTACTGATGTGTTAAACATAAAATTTTGCAAAATGTTTGTAGATATTTTTAACGCAATATGTGCGAAATTTTGTATCAATTGGGGTTAAGCAAGCGGCAAAGTAAGTAAAGCATCTAATTTACAACTACGCTAAAAGGAATTGCTTGTTAAAACTGTCCATAAAATCTACATACGAAAGAATAATATAAAAAATCATAATAAGTGCATTGCATAGTAACATAAAAATCCTCGTAAACCTGGCATACCCCTTTATAAATAGCTGGCAACGCACTTGTGACTCCTCTGATGTTGCAGGTGTCTATGGGGAGGGTAATCCCTTACTATTAGGTAATCCATATGATATGCTTGCTTTCGCTCTTATAACGTAAATAAAGACAGTCGTTTTTACGTACTCATATAATTGCAGTAACGTTGCTAAAATACAGAAATGGCATTCCACATGCATTTGCATACGACCGCTAATTTCGCCGTAATTTATTCAATTACTTTTTAAAAACTGCAATAAATCACGCTATAAATCAGTCACAGTTGATCAAACCTAGCCAAATAAAATAACTAATTACTTATCGTCTCAGTTAATTATTAACAAACAATTTTTTATTGAACCTGCTCGCCATGGCCTATGATTTGACCATTATCCTGCAACAAATGGCTCCTGTGTCCGCTTGAACAAGTTTCATTAATCTACTTCGTAAGTAATAAAACAAAGTGGCTCTCTATGATTGATACGTGGCAAAGGCGACAATTTCGCAATACTGTAAGACACTGATACCGGACCGGACCTGAGTCTGTGATAGCTTTTTTGTGATATGTCATTGCAAGTCAGATAGCTATTAGTATTTTTACTTAGGTATGTATAGCGTGTAATCATCTTTATTTTCTTTGTAAAAGGTAGCTTAATAAAACGGGAAAATATAAACTTACTTTTTTACAGTTGTGTAGTATTAATGAAACAGCTTAAATAAACCACAAAAATAAATAAAGTAGAACTATGTTTTTGAAGGTCACTTATATCAAACGAGACTTAAGTTGTCTTGGAATAAGTCATTTTTATTCGCTTTTTCCAAATGTAAAATTGTCTTACTCGCCAGTACAGTCAGCGTCTGATGCATGGTTACACTTTGGTACTTTGTCACTGTGATCGCAGTGACAATTTCATGCGAGAGTTCAAATATGAGGTTAATTAGAAAAGGTACTAAAGTGTATACATGTATCAGACGCTGACTGTACCTATAGACTTATAAGAAGATTTATTGTAACCCGTGTGGTGGCGGGTTTAGAATTACAACTTTCGTTTTTGGTTTAGTATAGCAAGTATTTACTTTTTGGCGTGGTTTTGTCTTTATTACATTTCATGTGCTCTGTCAAACAATTTGGGGATACAGCAGCATCTAGCTTGCCGGGGTCTAAACACAGTCATTGATATTATGCACCACGTTCTTACTGTTCCATTATAACCGCCAACTTAACACTTGCAATGTATTTTTACACAGCTCAAAAACTTTCAACAACCGGATATCATTTTAGCGGCGTGTAATTTACAAAAAAAGAGTGTATTGAAATTTATTTAATTTGAATGTAATGACGGCCAAATTTCCCGGTCTCATTTTATTTGCAGTTATTTTCCGCCACAGTTTTTGGAGAGATCATGTCGTTGCGCAATCTAAACGTCTTATTATGCAAGATGATCCAAGCGGCCAGTGAGGCATGACTGCTTTGTCTGCTCCGGCGATGTACGTGGATATTTTGAGAAATTACAGCGGTGGGACCACGTAATGACGAGTCCTAGTCATAGTTGTAGGCTAAAGAAAATAGGCAACACTGATTTTTGCAGCATAAACTCTCACTGTCCTGAATTTGCATTTTTTTTTCTAAACCTTTGTGGATAATCAAGACTAGTTATACTGCAAGACGAAAAGAGCGTAAACTTTACTATTTATTATATTGGAATTAAGTCGGCAAATACTGGCTTATTTCCGATATAAACATATTGTAAATCAATACAAATATTTAACCCCGCATGTGTCACATGAAAATTATCTAGTCCACGTGGTGACATTTACATCCGCCGAGCATCCAATCAAATCAAACCAAACCCGGTCTTTGACTTACGACCTTCCTTGATATTAAATGTATGTGAAAAACACTTGATCGGTATTTTTTACGGATATTGTGTAAAGGTTAATTGGGTATTGCTTGCTCTAGTTTCGAGGTATTTATTTAACCAATTAAGCGCACCGGTTACAAATTAAGCGTACAAGTTCATTAAATACGCAGTTAGATGTTTGATTAGGTACACAGTTTGTAATAAAGATATCTCTGAATCGTTGTTTTATGAGTTTGGTGTCGTGATAGCGGAAACGTCCGAAAGTAAAGGCAATCGCAATGCAAAGTCTCTGTTAGTTTTGAAACTTTTGTGAGGTTCGCATAGCAGTAAAGTACCGTAGATGCAGTTTTAGCCGAATGATACTCTGGTATACCTACTCTTATTTAGATAAGATACAACATGCAAATGTCGGCGACACAATTATCCGATCATACAACTATCATCAACATTGTACGATTACATCAAAGAACGTTCTGCCAAATGATAGTACACTAAAAGTAATTCTGCGTAATGACGATCCTGCCAAGGGTTGCTATGTGAAACAAAATTATGCAACCTAATGAACTAATTTAGGAATTTAACTTTGCGACCGGGTAAAGACGCGTCACGACGCCACCGGCCAGCCCATGCTGCAGTTCAAAAGCTACACACTAACTACAATTTCACCCTCTTAATCTCCCGTGCTAACTTTTCTGGAAACGATTACGTCAAATTTTATTACTACGTTATTCATTAAGTCATCATTGCGTCTATCCATCTGTTCTTGTTTTTAATGTTCTTATGTACCTACCTTTTGTAGTAAAATTGACAAAGAAAGAGATTTCTCTAAATTTTATACATGTTTGGACCAGGTGAAATAGCTCAAGTGAATTATGAGTAATTTTGCGCCGCAAAGCCGTATCGCGACACGCAATGATACATTTTCAACCTTTTTCGCATTCCAGTGCAAAGTATATCGGCTCTATTCCGATAATTACCCGGTTTTGTGCATAAATTGATATAGTTAAAGGCAAAAAAATATATGAATGCGTTCGCACACGTGCCCGCTGCAATCCGTTTGATAAAATGTCGTTTCAATATTTGCATGGTAATGTCGAAATGTTTATTAATTATATTAATTCGCAGAATTTAAATTCTAGTTTAGCTGGAAACAATTAAACTTCAGACACTTTTTTATTAAAAACATGAATTAATTTTTGTTAATTCAACCACTGAATTTTAGGCAAAACCGAAGGTAATTTAGAGTACCTACGACACAACTTACATCATTTTTTGTTCTAGGAAATTATGATGGCAGTTTCTCAGTGTCAAAATACAACGAGTAAACGGATACTTTACACCGTTTGCCACACACACGACACGGATCGGAATTAATAACTATGTCACGCGAAACACATGCGACACTATTGCTAATTTATAGCTCCACATCGCGAGTGCAACTGGGGCATATATTCGCAAAGCCATAGACCTTATAAAGCTATATTTACTTAACATTAAATATATTAATTGCATTTTTTGTTACTACAGCTAGGCAGATGTAAGTCAAGATAGTATTTTTTTAAAAGGTCCTCAACTCACTAATAAAAAAGCAACCTCGTAAAGCCATTTAAATACCTACCCTCTGAATGAATTTAGAGCATTGGTTTAGAACCTTTTTTTATGTAGTGTAAGTAATCTACTTAATAGATTTCAGGGTTGGCTGTTATAAAAATGCTTAATAAACGTAGGTACCTATTTCATTCGTTAGACTAGAAACAACTTTTTTGTCGCTGTACACACTACTTAAATACAAGAAATAAATCAATGGTTGAGAACCCCTGCTCTGAAATTATCCTAATGGTTGACGTAATGTAACTTGTCGTTCTTATCACTAGCGACGTGGGCAGTCAGGACATTCGTTTTGATATGTTATATTATGTGTAATATCAAGATTGGCTTATATGTATATTTTATAAGTTACTACTTACCAATGTCCTGCTATGTTTATCAATACTTTTCGTGTTAGATTTCCGCCTTGTTTTTTAATACAGTCAGGATTAGTTAATGCTTATTTGTTCTCTTTGTTAGAAACGCAGTATGATTAGTAGTACATACAGCATTGGCGTTATTTTATAATGTGACTCAATCAAAGTTAGCTCATACATAGGTACCATCGAACCAATTGATTCCTGACCCACCATAGAACCTATAAACAGTAAACGTCATACTGACATTGCATTGCCTGACAAAGGAAATGTTTATGATGTTTATTGTGACAACGTTCTGCGGTGGGTCAGGAATCAGTTGGTTCGATAGTACATCACATACGGGTTATTTCACGTTTCATGGGTATATCAGTGACAGGTTGCTAGCCTGTCGCTTAAAATATTCCATAACCTATTTCCTTAGTCTTCTCTTACGATATCACGACAAATTGAGAGATGATATTAATAATTCGACTCAGTGCTCGTCGAAGAGTTTGTTTTGTTACGTTAGAGAATAACTTAAAGTACAGGTACTGTTTTATCTGAACGAATCACTCTATATTTTTTGACTTTGTAATTAATTTATGCATTTCTTTTTTACTTTTCTATCTTTTCGTAATATTTTTGCTTATTTTTTATACTATATGTTAAAAAAGTTTAAAAATAAAAGTAGAAGAACAGTAGTTTATGAGTATGAAGTACTTTTCCACTTCGTGTGAAATTATTCAATGATTTTTTATGGTTATCGCTAACCTGAATCTTCGGGTCAGGTGTCCTAAATTGCCTAGTAACACATTGCCCGATTAGACTAAACGTATCTAAAGCGAATTAAAATAATTAGTTCATATTAGCCTATGTTTGGTAAGTTTTAGATAATTCTGGTCAAACAAAATCACATTTTATGTATCGTAATTACAGACTACGCCTGTCGCCATAAATGGTCGCGTCAGGGTTAAACCCAGATTTATAATCCGTTGAACGATAATTTTATATAATTTAGTAGTTCAAAAGTGGCGCAACATAAGTATTTGCTTGTGTGAGTGACAAATATTTCAAGCCTCACTGTGACTTTGTTATCCTACATAAACTTTTTTTTTTAATAACAAAATATTAGTGTAGATATGGTACAGCAGCGACTGTCAAAATTTAAGAAACTAAAAAATAAAAGCTTTTGAAATAATTTGTTGCTTTTGAACTAATATTTAAGACCGATTCAACCAAATGAGAATAAAATAAAGCCTTGGAATAAGTCACTTTTTACTCGTGAGTAAATATTTTTTTATATGAAAATGGAATCGAAGAATGTCTTATTCCTAGATATAAATTACCTATATACTATCGTTTGGTCACATCAGCCCTCAGTTTGCTGTTTTGTGGGAGTGCCTTTTTGACATATTCTTTAAACACTAACTTAACCTAAGGATAGGTATAGGTAAATAGTTAGCCGTATAAAGTCGTATTCTACACATTTCAATATAAATATTTAAATTAGACTACAGCTTCAACTATGGAGCTTACAAAATTTCAATAAACTATAGTAAATTATGGAGCGAGATAATTAGAACGTTTCACAAGCGAAACGATTTCGCGGATTATTTATGATCAATAATAGGGAACAACTATTATTCTATGCAGCGATATTTGACCGCTGCATCCGACTATAATATTGTTGCATCAACCACACCATTAATAATGATTATAGTTTTAACTAGCTATGCCCACGACTCCGTCCGCGTGAAAAGTGACTTAGTGTAGAATTTTTATCCCCTCTTTTAACCCGTATTTACTTATAATAAAATGTAGCCTGTCTTTTCTAAGGCTCAAGTCTATCTGTGTACCAAATTTCATGCCATGTGTCTTTTGTGGACATGGCAAAAGTTAAGGGTTAAGCCAATAATTGGAGTAAGAAAGATCAAATGTATTTATACCTTATCGGTTTAGGTAGTTAAAACAATATAAACAATCTTGACATGTCTTTTTGTTGAAATACACAGTCTAAAAATGAAAATCGTTACACTATACAATTCAATTATGAAAGTAAATAATTTTTTCATACCTAAATTGTAAAATGTAAAGTTTTCGTTTTATAAAGTGCACGTTTAAAAAAAAAGACACGTCAAGATTGTTTACATTGTTTTAACTACCTAAACCGATAAGGTATAGTACGCCTCTCCGGCTAATAGCCCGTTTAATCAAATATTAAGATTGGACATTCTAAACCCATATATTTTATGCTCATAAGAGAGGTCTCTCCACTGGACATTTAAATTCACTTAGAAAGCTCAATCTGATGATTTGTTAGAAATAGGCAAATAGGCTTTCTATTATAATTATTAGGTATCAACCCTTTACTTTTGCTATATCCACACAAGATACGCGAACTAACATTTTCAAATGCCCAATATTATAACGCCGTTGATAATACATAATCTTACGCAACTCGTGACGAAATTTTGAATAGTTCGGACGTCCAAAATCGTACTGAGGTAATAGAGCAATAATAAAACAGGACTTTTTACATAAAGATAATTTAGACGTTGCACCAGTGGTTTCGCCCAATCGCGTTTCATCGACCGCAAAAACTGTCGGCTTGGCGGCACTGCTGACCCTCTTTGCTAATCACAAAAACTCTAGATTCATCAGAATTCCTTCCTCTGTTTGGAAATCTAGACCGCCAACTGCGATATAGACACTATTTCGTTAATTGGTTCTTCGGTTCATCATTAAACTTATAGTTACATACATACATACATACATATTCTCACGCCTGTATTCCCAAGAGGGGTAGACAGAGCACATGAATTAAAAAATCCAGTGCCACGTTTAGCAATTTCGGCAGGGTAACCAGATGGTTAAACTTATAGTTATAGTAAGTCAAATCGTACCTTGGTATGTGGTATACTGTACTTAGTAAAAATAGTTCAAAATGTAAAGCAGTCCATCGAATTGAAAAGCTCCGCAATGGAAGTACTTAATAATAATCTAGCCTATATACGTCCCACAGCAGGACACAGGCCTCCTCTCAGTATGATCGCAGCGCGGATTGGGACGGAAGTACTTGCTTAAAGATTATTCACCACAGCAAGGCGCAAGTATGTATTTAAAGATGCGTGCGAGACAGATTACGCCTGTAACTAAGTATGTCTCTAACTAGAGACATCAGAAAATGTCAAGTATTTCTATCCCGCGCGCGTGTCGTTTCGCGCGTATTGCTGTGCTAAGCCTACAGCTGAGCAGTGTTATTTTTTCCTTGTGCTGGCAACACTGAGCGTGAAGAAACGTAATCAAAAACGATGCGATCAATTTAGTTCATTGTTGCATTAAGCTGTACGAAAGCGTTAGATAAGCGGTTGAAGGGCGTTCGCGTTGCGTACGGGATGCGCACGTGGGAAGTGGATCATCGTGCCGCAGTTGAAAGAAAACAGTGGGCCAGGTTTTATGAAGAGTTAAAGTATAGTTGGATTTTTTTCGTTTACGTAAAATTTTAAGTCTTAGTAATTACAAATTCATGATATTCTTAATTCTACATCAAATAGACGAATTTGGTAATGTCCACCACAGTGGTACCTACGCTCTTACGTAATGAGATTTTCTGACGAGTATAACATTCTAAATAACTGTTGCCCACGATTTTATCTGCGTATAAGTCGATTTCGTTATGCTTTCGAAGCAGCCCATTTTTCTGGGAACGAAAGAAACTTTTTTTTTTTAGGATTATACATCTATTTTCATACCAAATTTCACTGAAATCAGCTCAGCGGTTGAAGCCTGTAAAGTACAGACAGATATACTCCACATATTTGATACATTAATGGATCAAATATGTGGAGTATATCTGTCCGTTTGTAGTTTCAGATTCGGTAGGCAGAGCGCACGAACCACTACTTAGACGCAACCATGACTATTTCACATTCCGCAGCCAGTTCTAGCACATTTTGCAGGTTTTAAGTTAAGAGGGACTATAGTGCCAGGTTGTTACTCTGTCTCCTAAAACATAGCTTAACTTATTTCCTTAATGGCCTCTTACAACAACCAACAAATGGAGAAGTGTGTTGGATATAGTACTTACTAAAAATTTAAACAGCTATGATGTTTGTCAGCGGTCAACATGCTGTATACATTTTCATCACATAACCACTGTGAAAACTGTGTTAGCTGTTTTTGTATCCACTGCGATGCTCCGCAGTCATGTGACTTTAGAAGGTCACGTTAGAAGGGGGGTGCAGGTGATCTCCCCCACCACGATACTACGATGCTCGTAAAATGAAGAGCTATAACGCAACGCGCTATGAACGGGTATAAAGCTTCATGATTCGCTCATTTACAAGCTTATCATATCAACTAACACGATGAGTTTAATCGAGTAGTACCTAATAGTTGTTCTGCGGGGGACAGGCTTTTCAGTTATTTTGAGAAGGTTTTGTTAGTCAGCTTTTAGGGATTTTTTTTCTTTTTTCTCTTCTTAGGTAATATGTGAATTCGATAACAATTACAAAGGTCGTAATTTTGTCTAACTTTTCACATTAAAAAAAAGACGGATTGGCGGATAATTTTGTGGAGTCGATAAAAAAGAGTTAGCAAAAACTTAAAAAAAAAAGCTTTGTATTAAGTGTTTATTTTTCCTATTTAAAATGACCCGTAAGCTTAAATAGGTACTTTGACCTTAATAGTATAAAAGTTTAAACTAGGACCAGCATTCGTATTTATCTACTAGCTGTGCCCGCGACTCCGTCCGCGTGGACTTCGATTTAACTCTGGCTACTAATAATAATAACTCTGATTATCAGATACTGTCTGTTCATTTGTACGAATTAATATCAAGAAAAGAAAGTGAACTTGAACGCTTCATTCAGAGCAAAATAAACGAAACGCAAAATACATACCTACACGATACGTTTTGTGAAACTTGGAACGTGCAAAACCATTGGTTATATGTTGGGTGTTTTACAGGAAAAAGTTAACTTTGAGTATTAGATATAACAATTAGTTATAAAGCTTCTCTGTACACGATGTTACACGTGGAGCTGGCGAGAATTAAAGCGTGGAGTTTTCTAGGGTAGGGAGGGACAGTTTTTTCGCCGAGTTGGTCCACGACACCTCTTGGTCGTGCAGTCGGTGCGGCGGTTATTTTGGGCGGTGGGAAAATGCTTTAGGCATACCGCCACATCTTGGGGACGACGCGACGGTTATGTAGGGCTCTCCTAACAGGAAGGCATACCCATTAAAAACCCATCGGTGGTTCCTGCCCGCCAGATTAACAGGCGTCGGGGGGTCCCTAGGGAAGGGATGCACCAGCTCATTTTTCGTCGCGTGGGTGATATTCATCGACGAAGTGAAGTAGGCTGCGTCGTCGGCGAAAAGTCCCAGTTGGACGTCACCGATCACCGGAGAGTCGTCGATGAAGAGAACATAAAGGGCCGGTGACAGACAGCTTCGCTGTGGGACGCCCGCTAGGATGCAGCGCTCCGTTGAGGTAGCATCTTCCACCGTCACGACGTGTCTTCTGTCATTTAGGAAAGAGGCCAGAGCGCGGACGATTCTTCTTGGAGCTGGTAACGCAGATAGTTTGAATAGCAGCCCCTCATGCCATACCCTGTCGAACGCCTTTTCAATATCCAGCAATACAGCCGCTGCTTGCTCCTTCCTGTTTCTCGGCTCGGCCAGGAAGTAAAGCACTCTCGATAGTTGCAGGGTTCTGGAGCGCGCTCTACGAAAGCCGAACTGTTCGTGGCGCGGTGCTATGTGTGGTTGCAGATGTTTTAGCATTAACCTTTCGAACACCTTGGCAGTGGTGCTGAGGAGCGCCATCGGTCGATGAGTCTCCGGTTTCTGTAGATTCTTCCCGAGCTTCGGTATCATTATCAACCGACCGAGCTTCCAGGCCGTTGGGAAATGGCCGGTGCGCGTGACTCCGTTTAAGATTCTAGTCATCGCCGCGACGGTCCATCGCGGTAGATGTCGCAGAGGGCCATGTTCGGGATTGTGTCGACGCCAGGTGTTTTCTTTGGGTTAGATCTCTTTAGCTCCCTTTCCACTTCGCTGGGCGAGACGATAACTGGGTTGTCATGGCGGGTCTCGATGGGTGGGGTGAAGTATCTCTCCAAGTGTTCGCTGAGTGCTGCTGTGTACTCGGCGTTGTCCCATGGGTTCGGCTGCAACCGCTTCTCGAGGCACTCGGCGAAGATCTCCTCCTCGTCTTCCGCTTTGTACCACATTTGGCCGTCCCGATCTCGCAGTGGTCTCGTTGGCGTCGGTGTTGCGCTCAGCTGTTTTACAGCCGGTCGATGGAGAGGACGTCTCCGTCTATCGACGCGATGTGGCTCTACCAGACCTCTGTAACATGCAACTTCAGTTCTTCTTTGGCCTTTTCTACCAGGGTCTTTAGGGAAGGGCATCTAGTCAGCTGCCACCGCCGCCTCTGGATGTTGGCGGCCAGTGTGTTGGCGGCTTCTTCCACATCCTCAGAGGATGTGATCGGTCAGGTCTAGGATTTCTTCTCCAGAGCTGCTTAGAACACTTTCCAGTTGATGCATCTTCCCGGCCACCGTTCTATTGTGGTTGCCGTGGACTTCAGGACTGGTATGTGATCGGATGCCAAGTCAGGGAGTGCCTCCTGCACCATCTCTACAGTCACTTTCTTGCTAATTGCGAAGTCTATGACATGCTTCGACCCGCTCGCAACGCAGTAATTGGTCTGTTCTTCGGGTCCCAAGACTGCGGCTTTGTGGATCGCCCTTCCGGCGGTATCTGTGTTGATGAAGTGCCAGGCTGGATGTTTGACGATGAGATCTCCCGCCAGGATGATCTGCATGGGTGCCATGCCGTGATGTTGGCCATGCCAGGCCAAGTTCTGTCGTGATGTTGGCCGGTGATGCCGCCGGTCTGTAGGCCGCATAGATCCGTAGTTGACGGCTCTCCAGTAGGACGTCAACTTCCAAGATGTTCAGGGGGTTGAGTTTTTAGGGCTGGCCGCGGTGGAGCTCGCGGCGCGCTTTATAGTAGTGCTTGCCGCGCCTGTGCAACGTCCAACTTAAAATAAAATGAACCCTATTTTGTACGGTTTAGTATATTACTGCCAGCTCTTCTTATGTTGGACTTTTTTTTCGTGTGTTATCTATTTTTTTTTCATAATTATGCAAGTTCCATGTTATCATTTAAAGGACTATAAATTACAAAACTCCAATGATTTCACTAAGTTTTCTATAAACCAACAACGATAATTTCAAGCACTAATTGATCAATTTTTAAAATGGATGTAACTTTTTTATTTGTGAACCGATTTAAATAAAATATACCCTATATGTTAATCCGAAAAAATGCCTATACATAAGTGAAAACCGCAACCTTCTACGTTAAGCCGTTTTCGAGATTAGCGCGCACAAACAAACAGACAAACAGACAATAATTCTAAAAACTATTGTTTTGGGTTCTATTACGCTAATAAATAGCCCTAGTAACAGTTTTTCTCAAATATCTTCAATGTACAGACACGGACTTGTTACAGATTTATTATATGTATAGATAAGAGATTTCAACGGTAACTGTATAACTGTAATCTTACGGAAAGCATCACAATTAAGTAATTGGATTAGGCGTTACTTTTAACCAAAACAAATTAATTATCTTGCCTTATAATTAAAGGGCGTAGAGAAATATCATCACGCCCCGCTAGGTACAAATTGTCAAGGCATTAATTAAAAATTATCTAAGCAACTGATTATTATGTAATGTGGACTACCACAACTACCGTTTAAGGAAGCTATCTACTTGCATATTAAAATAAGTACCTACATACCTTTTTAATTTGCTTCTTTAAATGTACGCAGATACTAAGCGCCATACTTGCATAGCTATTAAAATACGTCATGTCAGGAAAAATATTTTTACACGGTCATAAGCGTTCTCCGTGCGGTGCGGTGTGGTGTCGGGTTTAGAGTAACTTCTCTTCATTTCTTCCGTGGATTTCGTAAGAGGTGACTAAATAAATTGGTTGAGGTATAATTTAGGCGACAGGCTAGCAACCTGTCACTATCATACCTGCCAACTTTAAACTAAAAAAGTTGAAGTGGCCACGAAACGTGAAACGGTATTGTATTGTATTGTATTGTATGACTCTTTATTGCACAAAAAACAATTACATGAAACAATAACACAGAAAAACGCTGAAAACGGTCATGGTTTTATCTATGTAGCGTTTCGTGTCCTCTGCCTATCTATTTGGGAATACAGGCGTGAATGTGATTATGTACATATGTTAATGTTTTCCAAACTATCGCTTTTTGTTACTGACCAGCATAAGCCCACGGTTAGCTGTGGTCGTATTAGTGTCCAGGCAAATGACATTAATTATGACATTGACATCGTCTGATTACTTAATTCAACTTGATCATTGTACTACTAACAGGTGGGAGGACGAGTATGTGACTTATTATGTTAAGCATTACGCGTACCACGGATTAGTCGTACCTGTTTTCTGTTCTGTACCTACATATCTGCTACCGGAATTATATATTTTAATTTTATACATCATGGCGATTGTTTATTCTAGCAGTCTATGAAATTATTTAGATGTATGCAAAGTTCCATTAAAATAGACATTGCTAAGTAATGTAATGATACTAAACTATCTTAAAGGCCTTTCTTGTCAGTACTTTTTTTTAATTCATGCGTGTAATCACTGTCATCCGGCTTCAAGGCCATAAATTTCAAGAGGGAAAAACAAATACCACCTAACTCAGGCAAAGTTCATTAGCATGGATGTTAGCAAAATAAGGTTTAAGTTTTTTCCCAGTTTGAAACAGCATTTTCACGAGTTTTGTCAAACCGGTAGCCGGCTCGGTAAACGATCGTGACAATTTCGCAGAGCCTATTCGCCATGGCCGGCCGCTGTTGCAAGACGACAATAACCATAAAATGGGTAATGTAATGTTTGCCCTAATTACATCACGACAAATTAACTGCACAATCTTCGACTGGTTCAGAGCCTAAGAAAAGATTTCAGTATTAAAATTCTCGGAATTCTTGTCCTTCTGACCAAATAAGTGGTCGAAGCGTAAATTCATTGCCAACAACAAAAATAAAAACAATACGTTGTTTTTGTATGCACTCGTAACATACCGGATTACAGATTGATAAATATAATCGGAATTAATAAATCGTACGAGATACTTGTGCGAACTTAGTTTACGTTTAATTATAGATCAACATCGAAAAAAAAAATCCTGGCAACTTTCTTACGTCGTCTTTCTTCTTGAAACTTGTGGTCCTTCAGAAAGCGCTGGTATGTAGAACTAAAAAAAATCAGGTAAAAGATGTTCCAACTAGAGCTATGTACTTAAATTTTCTACAATTTATCACTCACTTCGATTGCTTTGATTTGTCAGTATTTACGCAATGCTAATAATTATTTTAATCGAAATATAGCGAATAAAGAGCCTATGGCCTTGTACCTGTTGATGAGGCAAACAACCACGGTCAATCATGAGCATCATGTAACGTTCAAAACTAACTATGACACAATAGGCAAGCATCGTGGTTTCCGTTTTGAACTTTTGAACAAAGCGGCCCTAACATTGATTTAAATAACGAATAATTATAGATCACTAGCTTTTGCCCGCGGCTCCGCTCGCGTTAAATTCGGGGTATCACAGAAGAGATATCACACATACCAATTTATAGCTTTCTACATTGAAAACTTCCACCCCTCATTTTAGGAAAATGGGGGGTTTTGAAGAGACAAAAAGTAGCCTATGTCCTCCATGCCCTAAACTATCTCTACCTAAAAAATCACGTCAATCCATCGCTCCGTTTAGCCGTGAAAGACGGACAAACAAACAAATGAACAAACAAACAAACACACTTTCACATTTATATATTGGTACGGATTTTACTTCGAAGGATTATGCAAGTTGGATCCTTTCTGCTAAACTAGGTACGTCCATTTGTACATGTGCTAGAGTTAGTTAAGCATAATATTTAAGTTTTGGGGTCTAAAAGTTTAAAAACGTTCAACATTGTAGTTTCTTAGACATTAAGGGTTTGACCAAAACCAAAATACTGTCTTGGAACTTTTTACTCTCGACTACTAGGTAGCTTAGTCATATAAAAAAGTGGGTAAAAGTGACTTACTACAAAGACTTAAACTAATTATATTCGCGTTTGATTAAATCTACCCTAAGTAGAGTTTATTATGCACTGCGAATTCCAAAAAATGAACAGTATATTCTTGTGTGTAGTTTCTTTGTTACCGGCAAGTCCTTGCGGCTTCTTGAGGCGTTCCATTTCGAAACCTTTTATTTTTGACTAGGCAGCGAACGCTACTCGCCTTTATTTTGGCAACTAATTGCGGCGTACGAGTGGGTACATAATCATTACAACAGACTTACGTATGCGGTTGGTAGTAGCTAAATAAAATTGTTAATTTTTGTCGATTCATCAAAAAATATTTAGGATCACAAAATAACAAAAAATCCCGGACTAAGTCGAGAGAGAAACGGACGTCGAAGTAATCCTATAGGTGTTCCTTTTTTCTTTAGAGATACGGACCCTAGGAATTAAACCTTAGGTAAAAATATATGTCCGGATTTTACCCTTGCATCAAAACAGGTCAGTTGAGGACTTTTTACTCTCGCCTAGCTTATTTTCATTTAACGGGATTTTGGGATATTATTTTATACCTACATAAACAAACATTACAACCTGTTCCCTGGACTATTGTCGTTGGGCAGAAAAAACCGGTCCATGCAGGCCGTCAGGCTTCCCTCGTTTATCCATATCCAACACTCTCGTCATACATGCTCATCGGTCTCGGATATATCTAATTCCACCTCTCTTCCGCACATCACCGACGACGCCCTCGACCGACTAACCCTAACACACTTCTCTTGTAATATTTGCCTGCACAAATTATTTACAGACCAATTCAAATATGTCCTATTTGAAATATTAATGTATTGTATTAGATACGTGTCCACATATGTAGCCCACGCGGCGGCTGCGCGCCTGTAGGCGGATCTGGCGCACTTGCGCAATCGCACGACCGCCTAGGGCCTCCATTACAATACAATTTGGCAGACATTTTCGCGAACATGAATTCTGATGAAACTGCGAATCTGCCTTGCAAATCTTGCACGCGGAGAATCTTTTTTATTTTAATGAAAGGATCTATTTTTTCTGTGGGGGTTGTAAGAGGCGACTAAGGAATCAGGTTGCTTGAAGCGACAGGCTAGCAACCTCTATCATCCAAGTTTCAACGTAAAATTAGGAAGAGGCTGTAAAACGTGACATATTCATGGTTTTGACTGTGACGTTTGGTATGCTCTGCATTCCCCGTTTGGGAATAAAGGTGTGATTTGAATCTATGCTTGATGGATAACTTCCTTAAGTTCGCTGTGGATATGCCACTTCCAACCGGAGCAATTGCAAATCTTAAATAGACTATGTATATTCAGAGGGCGTCCTACAACTGACACGATGATGATGAGAATAGGAAGAATACGTAATTGTAGAACATGAAACCATCAAAACTTCTTACACATGGCAACCCTGATCTCTTGGGCACCTGGCGAGGCCAGCTGAACAACGCAGACTAATTGGCTTGCTCCAACCTATTCATATCAACAACGCCTGCCCTCTGCCACCAAAGCACTCGCACTACCAACATTCTTTGAATAAGTTAATTTGTCTGCGATAATTAATTATGTTATTATTCACGCCAGACAAAACAAATGAATAATTAGCTGTATATGGTTTTAATGTCTTGGGTTGCTACAGATTTCTATCTGCGAATGTCATAATCATAATTTTGCGTACATACTTATGTTACGTGTCTAGGTAGGTATTTATGTAAATTATGATATCTAGGTAAACGTAAATTGAATTGACTGCTTAAATTGGCGTTTATTAAGCACCTACTCCATTACACTTAATGTTTATTGCGTGCGTGGGTAATAAGTAACAGAATTAAACTTAAATGATTTTGCGCCTAAATCTACAGTTTGATCTAAAGAATCGATTAATCATAAAAGTAATTCAGACACTTTAGAGGCTGTTTTTAATTGAATAGCTTATTTTTACGACGGCTAGCGTTCACAAATTCTAATGTTTAACTCATCTTAACTCTTGCAATATCCGAAATTTAATTTTAGGTTATTAAGATGGTTCACGATGCTTACCTACTTGGATTGCGAAACCGCTTGAGCATGCGAACAATAAAGATATCAATCGTATAAACCTAATGCTCGGTCCGATTGAGCAACGCATAAGTCAACACTCGACACATGCTCGGAGGTGCTAGGCCAGTTCCTAATTAGACTATTTCAGCATCAGCTTAAGAGTATCACTGATAAGATCTTACATGACTAGTTCATGAGGAGCTGTCAAAATTATGTTGCTCCCAGGGTCGAGGGAACGCGTGTCGATGTTCGGAGCCGATAAGTCTCCGCGCGGGATAACATCGCTTCACTTAACTTCAAAGCCGCAGCCTCGACGGCTCGTCTTCGGCACGGGGTCAATTAATCACAAGCGACGCATTGACAAACATTTCAACGACTTCTGCGGCCATACATCATTATACCCTGCTGGTTTGTACTTTGTCTAGACGCCTTACGAAATCCAGAACACCGCACGTGCAAGGCTTGACCTGAAACCTTTTTACGGAGCTCTATCTACAGTTAACTGTTATGTAAGTTAGCGATGCTTTTTCATGAGATTTGTCGCGAATTGCGCATCTATTGATAAGCTTTGGTAGGTTACAGCTCGGACCGGAGATTACCAATCTGTTTAATCAGTTTTGTACGCTGATGCAACCGGTACAGTTTCGGCATCATCGATCTGAGGAAAGACGCTATGTTAAGATGAACAAATGCTAGTAGGTACGTAACATATAAAATCTGCACGATATGATAGTACTACGTATTGGTTCATATTACTTAATATTTACCACATCGTGTTATTCATGTGATTGACAGTAAAGTAACCTCATGCGAAGTAACTTCATGCGTACTTAGTACAATCTCACCCGACTTATTGTCAAAAAATAACTCGATAATTCTAAGGAAATGGGGTAGGCCATTACACGAAACGTTATATAGACAAAAACATGACTGCTTCACGTTTTGTGGCTGCTTTTAGCATAATTTTGGATGAAAGTCAGTTAAAAGATCAATAATGGTGACAGGTTGCAAGGCTGTCGCCTAAGAGATATCCTTTTTCCTTAGTCACATTTCTTATCCATGCGAAAATGGAAATGGAGAATTATTTCAAACTCGTTTGATTTGGCAAAAATATAAATATCTTAGCGGTGACAACAAAGTTTTAATTTAAGTAAACTCTAACTCATATAAGTATATCAAGAGTAATACCGTCAGTTCCACTTAAAGCGAAATTGCAGCAACATTCGCTACATGAGAACCAGCAATGGCCTATGGCCCGTCCGTGAACGTTTCTAATCTTATTTATTCAGTTGATTTTAAACCGTAGCAACAGATCGTATGTGAGATTAGCTAGGACTTGAGAATGAATTGCATTCGTAGGGCTGAGTTCACTATCGTAATCCGAGATGGTTTCGTTTGATAAGCGAGGCGTTGAAACGTTTGTTTAAACTTGAGATGCAAAATGAGAATTATTAATTGTCTTAAGACGTCTATTGTTTCTTTAGATTTCTTACAGTGACGTCTGACGCGAGTCGGTCAAGCACGGATTTCAAAGTAAAGCGAGACAATATTTTTTTAACAAGTTACAAACAACAATAAAAATATAGTTGTGCGGTCAGCGTCATAAATATTTTTACCAAGACGTCAAAAAATCTATAATTTCACCTCTGAGCCTCTAAGCATAAGGTCAATATAGTGTTCATATTTTGGCGCTATGGTTGTAAGTCACATTTTACCATTCGACTGTTTTACACAGAAATGAAATACGACAATTCTTGGTATTCTAGAGTTATAGGTAGAGCGATATCTTTGGAATATATAAACAAATTGAAATTACGAAAAGGTCAGAATAATTTTTAACTCTACAATTACGCTAATAGTGTCAGCTAAACAAGATATAGTCACGGTTTTGACTATGTAACATTTTATGTGTTTTTCAACCCTATTTGGGGAAACAATTGTGATGTTTATTTGTTATTAACAACAAATAGAACTTTTTAAGCTAAGATCGAATAGGTATACAAACATATACCTAAGTGACTTTCTTTCCTGAATTTGCAAGCTAAAATCACAATGACTTGTAACTAGGCAATTTCGTTTAAGTTATACACTTATAAAGGAAACAAAATTTCAATCGACTTATAAATTCACTTCAAATGAACAACACATTCAGTGCTTTGCCTGTCAGAGAACGCCTAATTGTCTTGAACTATGTAGATCAATACTGAAACACCATTGCACAATACTTAGGATATAGGTATATCTAATTACAAGTGCAATGATTATCTGCGACTGCGTGTAATTGCGCTTTTCGAATGTGCTGACACCGCGCCTACAAGTTCTACATATATTATACATCTAAAACATTTGACAATATACTTACTTAACCTCGTATCTCATTGCGTTAAATTATTTGAAATTCAACTCTTTCCCTAGTTCATAGTGTTAATTTTTAAAGAATGTAAAGCAACGCGATAGGACATTGAGTAAATATAGCGTCGAAATGTTGTAAATCTAAAACAGAGGCGTGTCCGTGTGTTAGGTCTATTAATGTCATTAAATATCTATAGCTTGGGTTTTCATGGGTGTTATAATGTATACAGCCTGTTATATGCTACAGCGGTCACTTTTATACATACTTATATTGAAGGTATTGAATTCGTCAAGTTATATAAATTAATGTAAGTAGAGGTAGTAGTGTAGAGTAGACGTACAAATATCACGCCGTTATTCTTAAATGGGGTAGGCAGTACTTAAGTAGGTAAGTAGATTTTTTTACTATCTCACAAATACTTATAAGATAAAAGAGGCACAATAATGACAGATTGCCAGTTTGTTAGTCGCTTCTCACTATATCCATGGAAATAATGGAAAGGAGTAATCCACAATGTACCTAAGTATAATTCATACGGTCATAGCTACATCATAAGTACGATGTAGAGTCATTATTATACGCTACAACCAAGTGTACTTGCATGGACTTACTTGATACTAGTCGTGTTTGTAAACCTTAATGAATAATGGTATATAAATCTTTAATTGGATGCCAATACATGGCACCAGTTGATATAATTGGATTGATTGGCACCAGGCTATACCTATATATTTACTTAATGTAACAGTTTAGCAAAATTGGTGTTATTGATGATTGATATAGCACTAGCACCTCCAGTATAATGACCATTGATTTGAAAAAAATATCGGCGTAAGATTCACGAGGGACATGCCTAATGATAAATAATACAAATTAAGTGAGTAGTTAGTTATTGTTTTGAAATGAATACTTACTTAGATAAGATAGGCTCTTAAGCCCGTCACAGACTACGCATATACGATAATATTTTAGGGTGGATTTCAACAAGTGTAGTTTTTTGCCAATTTTGGTGGCACTTTGCCCATTTTGGTGGCAATTTTTAAATTAGGTGGTATTATTTTCCCTTTATTTTTATATGATATCTTTCTCTCTCTTTTCTTCTTAATTCTTCACTTAAAATTACTGTCGAATAGAGATGATTAATACACCTATTTTTACACCTTTCGTAGCTTTTTCCAATTTTGGTGGCTCGAAACAAGCACCAAAATTTGACCACCAAAATTGGAACGGGCATAAAAAAAATGTCTAAAAAAAAACTTGTTACATTTATAACAAATTCAGACTACTTCCGTTAAAAAGAACCCTAAATCACTCAAATTAGGATTAAAAGACACGTTGTAATCAAACACCTTTCATTTTTTTTCAAGAGTCACCAAAATTGGAAAAATTTTGACGCCCTTTGCACCAAAATTGGGTTCTTACGTGATTGACGGAAACGTAGTGGCAAACACAGACCGCTTTCACCGTCAGTCGATGCACTGTAACTGGCAAGTAAACGGGAGGATAAGCTTATACTTCCTGGGCCGTTTAGAAGCGAGTTAGAACGAGTCGAACTATGTACACCAAAATTTGGTCGCGCGCTCGGACGTTTGTTTACAGTATGATTTTGGGTACAATAACCGAACTCACAACGGTGATATTTATTTTTACTGTTCCTCAATTAATTAAGTATAGACCTCGATTAAAATTATTTCGTGTTACCCGTGGGTTTCTTAGCAGATTAATGATATTGTAGTAAAAATGGATTCCGGACAGCCCACCAAAATTGGAAATCAGGGTTTTAACATTTTTTTTCTTCCAGATTAAAAGGCATGTCAAATGTTTTATATTGTGTAACAGATAGAGGAATGTGTCAGCTATAGTATAAAAATTACAATAAGACATAAATAACAGTTGACAGCGACAATAACTACTCCGCCGCGTCAAAAATGTGCCTGGGATATTCACCCTTTATCTGCGTATAAATGCCATTTTTCCATATGTCGATGTCAAAAGATACCTGACGGTAAATCTGCGCAGTGTGTGGTAGCTCATTGAATTGTATAGGGAGCGATATTGACAGATATATGTTCTGTAACAGATATCTTACCGTATCTGCTTAATGTGTGACGAGCTTTACGCTGTTTTTTTATTTACTAAGTTCACGAAACTGTCACTATTAGGTATACCTACCTCTTTCATCTATGTTTCAACTTAAGATTATGCTGAAAATAGCTCCGGAACGTAAAACGCCACGATTTTGACTGTGTAACGTTTCGTGTGCTCTGCCTACCGCATTTGGGTATACAGGCGCGAAGTATGTAAGTATGTACGGACAGCTGCAGAGAAAGGTAGCCCCCCAGTAATAGAACATTGTACGGGCGGGGGGTTACTTTTCTCTGCAGCGGACTGTACTAGAAGACAAGTAGTCTAAATCTACCTCAAAGATACACCGTACAGGTAAACAATTATAATAATTGCGCGGCAGGTCGAACCACTTGAGTGAGACGATAGTTTGATTGGCCCATTTACGTACCTCAACATATTGCAAAGCACCACATCATTTGTCAACTACAGGCATCTTATCGCGATGTAGTAATGCAAGCCGAAATAATACCTCCACTAAACAGGTATTTGTATTTACAGATTGATATCTACGTATCGACAATCAAATGTTTTGTAACCAGGGGCTAGTCAGATCATGAGGTAGGTGTGCTGTTACCTTAGCCTAAATTGCCGTTTGATTCCTCGAAACAATCATACTCCCTGCTGAGAGCATGTCACCTGAAGGCGGTACTAAGAAAGAGAAAGAAAAGGCTTGAACATATAGGTACGTATGTATTACTTAGTCACCTATGTCAGTTAGATTATTAGAAAATATTACACCCATGACGTCACCACAAGGTACAATTCTAAGGTAGGTACAATTTTTACCTGGGAGTGACGGCAACCGCCCCAATCTAGAAGTTTGACGGTCTAGGATTACCTATTCCGTGGTCAAGTATACTTTAAATATAGTAATGTAGAGTAATGTAAATACATTGTGTTCAAAACGTCTTTTAATTTAATATTAAACAGCCTATGAATAACTAGTGGATTAGGATGAATGAACATTAACAGTTTGTTTCATTATTCGCAAGTTCTTGTGGGAGATTTTTAGTACATTTTTGATAAATTGAATTAAAAAGTATAATTTTAGTAATCCATAATTTTGAATTCTTCATTTTTCCTTAATTTTAGAATTACAATTTTATGTATTTATCACGTTCAAAGTGTAATTCTGCAATATACAAAATTGTAGATTATAAGTTCCTAAATTGATAATCCTTTATTTTTCCACGAAAGCTACTTAACTTCGTAAACCTCTACTATTCATGTATGTACATAGTCGTCTTTGATCAAACGCTGAACCGCGTTCGGCGAAGTCCGCACTCGTTGCTTAAGCTAACTAGGGGCAAAAGATCCGCCGATCATCTTGTTTTCTTTTTAAACATTCAGCAACAATTACATTGTAGTTACAAACTAAATAGATGTCTGCAACCGGTGTTTAAGCGTTACATCGCGTCCAAAAGTAACTGTGCGAATCAAAATTAGCTAAGCCTTATGAAACCGTCCTATTAATTACAATACCTCCTTGGTCGGAGCGAATGCAAATTTTCCGCGAAGATAAAGCAACGAGAAGTAACGCGGAATCACTCGGTTCTTATATTTTTTCCCACAGTAGCTTATCTTCGGGGCAATAAAAGTGCGTAATCTAAATTTAATGCTATTAGGTGGGAGATGATGGCTTAATCTGTGCCCAAATAATACTGAATTGATTGCGAAATTTGGTGAAATTAATAAAAACGGGGGGCGATTGCGCTTTTGGCTTACCTACATCTTGGTTTTTGCGTAGATATTACTCATCACTACAATACAGCGGTATTACACGCGAGGACTTTTTACATCCAAAACAATTTAGGTAGGTCATATCGAAAGGAGGATCTAGAACTCTACACATTAAAATTATATTTCTACTATAATGAAAAACTATACAATTCTTTTGTCTGGTTAGGCTGCATTCTAACAATCGAGAATAAAATTTTTCGGCAACGTTTCGGCTTGGCTTGAGTTCTGGGACACCCTATATATACCTGTGAATTATCGTCAGGAGGTCTCAGCTTGTAGTATGTTATGTGGCACTTATTACCTATCCCGGTTTCATAAGAAACAAAGTAACCGACATAGATATATTAAGTACCGTCTGTCTTTGAATCCGTCGGGCGCATGTCGCAACAACGCACTGACACATGTATCGATATTTAGACAACTCACGCCGCCGCACAGCCTTATACGGCCTGGAATAAGTGGATTGGATAACCAATCGAGTGACCCTTTCAAACACAATTAAATTGGTCTGATTGAATGCAACAGAAAATCTATTGCCGTTAAGGAACGCTAGCTATTGAAATGTATCAATTGGACCACATTTTAGAGATTGTAAACTTAATAAATTTATCAAAAATGTTCAGTATGAACTTGGCAGTTATCAGCCGTGTGCCGAGTTATGTCGTAATGTCATTTTTTACGCCCAGGCCGATGGCAACATATCCGTCGATCGCAGAGATGGCTAAATGAGATCAAACATTTCTATAAGGACTTGTGGAGCGGCTGGCGCGTCAATGGACCGCTTTTAGTCGGTAATGTCAATTTAATTTCCATTTATAGCGAGAAGGCTGACAAGAATGCGCAGGTTACTTCCATTCCTCAATCAAACTGAATTAGAAGTCTATCTGAATTGCGTCCATGTGTGAAGACATAAAGTGGCCTATGTGCATAGATAGCTTATAGTTTAGAGGCATGCCTAATAAGAATTAGAATAAGTACATAAATACAATTACGCTTACATTCCCAAATGGGGGAGGCAGAGCACACGAAACTTGACATGGACAAAACCATGATTATGACTGTTTCACGCTTTGCAGCCACTTTTAGCATAAAATTTATGTTTGTAGACAGATGGAAGAGGTAGTATTATAGTGACAGATACAGAATGACTTATAATTAATAACCATCATCAGCATCACCTAGATTACATAGTGGAGAGAGGTATAAAGAGTAAAACAGTTATCTAACTGCATCTGTATTTTTTCGAATAATTTAGATTTAGATTTTATTTATTTAACTCAATCGTGGAACATTTACCTACATTACATGACAAAGTTACACATCGCGCCTGTATTCCCAAATGAGGTAGGTAGAGCACACTGAACGCTACAAAGTCACAACCATGACTAGGTACTTCACGTTTCATAGCCACTTCTAGCATAGTTAGTTTTTAAGTTCAAATGTACTATAGTGACAGATTGCTAGTCTGTCGCCTAAAATATATCTTAACCTAAGTAAGGTAAAGTCACCGGTACTGGACAAAGAACCAGTAATGGACAATGACTCTTATTTACTACCCACTAAGAAATAGTCATTTGTTTTACAACAATCAATTCACAACTCTATGGTCTTTGAATTATGAATGAAGTGTCCATCACTGGTGCTTTTCAACTTAAACGGTCCATAACTGGGGCCGTTACCTTATATCCTTAGTCGCCTCCTACGACATCCAAGGAATACTTATAATTACCTACTTATTTACACTTTTTGCTTGGTTTCAGTAGCTAAGTTAATGATTATAATTGTATGATGATTGGATTAGTTCCGCTCGTAACGTCTTTTCACAAGAGTCGCGACGTTCCGAACCATTTACTCGAATGTTACTTTGTCCGGTTTTGTAACACGAGATGAGTTTTTAGACGAGTTTTGTGAAAGGGGAGCTTTCAAACGAATTTAATTCATTGCTATAAAAAACGAAGAGGTAAATGTTGTGATCGAATTTGTGCAGCTGCAAGTTAAATAGAACATCTGTACAGGTTTGCACTTTTTTTTTGGCTAGACTGCATCGAGGCGAAAGAAATGATATAATTTGATCAGGTACGACTAGAGTAAAAAAACTGGCCAAGTGCGCGTCGGAATCTCGCACGAAGGTTTCCGTAGTATTATTATTTGTAGAACATTAGTTTTAATTGAGCAAAATTATACTCTCATGAATTAAAGACAGGGACATAAACTCAGCTTAATGTTGTTGTGCCTGTATCCATCAAATGTCAAAGAACCCAACTGCAAATACCAATTTATTTTCTTCTTCTTCTTTATTTTCTTATTTTAGTCTCAGTCCAGTCTTCGTCCAGTCTTAGTCCAGTCTCAGTTCAGTCTCAGTAGTCCAGTCTTAGTTCCGTCTTTGTACGGACTAATAATGCCATTGAGGGATGGCAAAACCATCTAAACCACAGAATCCGCAAGAAGCCATCGCTGAGGATCGAAGTTCAGTATCAAGGTGGTATCAAGATATAACCATCAGATAAATGCAACTACATTCTTCGAATGTTACCTACAGAAATGCGCCAAACGAACGACATGGAAAAGTATCAGCAAAAAAAAAAAACATTTTAGATTGCTTAAATAGACTCAGTAGGTATGTACATTGATTTTATTTGCATGTGATTTGAACTTAACTCTACGTCCTCTACCACTTCAAACCTTGCCACGTTAAACGCCGCAGACTGTATAAATATAAAGTCCTACCACAATCTCCCACGGCGCATCAACGCCAGTAAGTACTCTTGGGCAACGCTCCCGTAATAAGAAGAGTGAACGCCGTGAAATTGGCCGCCCGTCGCCGCAAATCATTGCCAATCGATAATCCTCACCATGTTTATAACACGATTTATTGGTTTCTTTGTTGCCCAATGCGCAAGTGGAGCTGTGAAGCTAAAATTGCTCTAAAATGATGATAGGGAGTAAACGGAAATAATCTGATGAGATAGTTTTCATCTATCGTTCTACTCGATACAGGTAGGTTAGGTACCTACTATCGATCCAATTGATTTCTGACCCACCGTACACTGTCACAATCATTTACTTCGGGCATAATGTTATGTTTAAATCAATTAAAGAGGTAGGTATAATAGTGAGTGTGCTACTCTGTCGTTTAGAACATACTCTTCATTCGCATCCTTAGTCGCCTCTTACTGAAGAAATAGAGGTGTTATTGTAAATCCGACACCAAAAGAGATTACGCTCGCTTTTTACCGAGTGAGAATACATCCTGTGACTATTTTATAGCAATGCTGCAAAACAATATCTCACTGTATAGTTTTCTTTGCACGGTAGGCGCAGACCATTGGTAGACTAATTGAAGTACAATAGAAACATTACTAAATTTCCATATTGCTTAGAAGATACTCGAACATAACCTGCGAGACGCGAAGAAAATACTATCCAATCCATGAAGGTACTGAGGAATAAAAAAAAAACAAATAATTGATTTCAAATTATACTACACAAACTTAATATTCGATCAACAGTCTAGTTGAAACAATTAAACAATAAGGCACTTTTATCTTGTGACACAGTCAGCAAATAATAATTCCGTTCGGCAAGCATTCTTGACTTTCCATCACTACCACGATCGCTTGGGAGCATTTAGAATCCAATACCTTGGCACTATAGCACTATGCATCAACAAAATGTCTACCAAGTGCTAGTTGGTATTTTATAGACTACACAACGGGAAATAAAAACAATCTGAACTATTAACATGCTCACAAATAAAAAAAAAGTCGTATCTGTATGTATCTGATCTTAAGTCCTATCATCAAACATTGCATATAGCCTGGTAAGCTTCGAGATGGTTGTCCACAGATGGCGTGAGCGTCAGTTGGCGACTCGCCTTCAGGAATATGACGACGCCGGGCCGGGCTTGTATGGGCTCCGTGTCACAGGCCTCTCCCGACCCTGAGGTGATGATAATCAGACTCGGACTCCCCCGGATGGCTGTGTTGTAGCTGTCGCCCGTTTCCACCTGTCAAAAAAGTAGGTAGTGACGAAAAGTGTAATATAGAAGTTATAGAACCAATTATTTTTGGCCCACTGGTAGACTTAGAAAGGAGATTGACTACCTGTCGTTTTCTAACATCTTTTAGATACAGTTAGATTTCAAAGAGTGTAATGACAGGAGAGTCGTTTTCAAAAACATGGATATAGTTATGAGACTTCAAAAATCAAAAGCTCCCTTTGTGTTACGATAGATGGTATAAGTACCTAGGTAAGTTTCGTAACGCATAAACTTTAACCGCTGTATTAGGCGCTGCGCAGACGACAGTGTTTTGTGCGATCGAGTCTGCGCAGCAATAAATTGTCTGAATGGCGCGGTGACAGCTTCCACGAAACTCTGAATGGAAATTCCTGGAAGCTGTCACCGCGCCATTCAGACAATTTATGGCTGCGCAGACTCGATCGCACAAAACTCTGACGTCTGCGCTGCGCCTTATCGTCCTCTTTTGTCTGTCAAATAAAATAAAAAATACATGTTTAAAAATTAAAACCCTTTGGTAATCTATCTGACAGCCTTAATAGTGTTCAACCGCACCGTTGGGACGGTGCCGAAGTTATGTGGGTCTCGCCTTGCCTCCTTCTATCAGAGTGATAGAGGAAGGTGAGGAATACCCACTAAAAACCAACCGGTGTACCTTCAACCGTTTGAGCGGGTGTCACGCCTAACCTAACCTTTTTTTTTTTGATGGAGTGGAAATGCCTTACGCATTCGCCCGGGCATGGGTAGTGCCCGGGGTTATGTGGGACTCTTTCCCTAACCTAACGACGCTCACCCTGATCTTGACGACAGCGAAGTCAGGCACCGGCGGGCGCCAGATGCACGAGTTGGAGTCCTCCATCTGCGGGTAGAAGAGCAGCTGCTCGGCGGTGTAGCTGCTATAATCCAGCATCGCCACTAGAGTGGGCACGTCTATAAGCTTCGGCGTGAGTCCCGCGCGAACCACGTTGTCTGAGCAAGCCATGCACTCCACACAGTCTGAAATTGTATAGTTTTTAGTAAGCCCGAGGAAAAAAACGGAGCGTTATTATACGTCACGCCTTGATTCCCTTATGGGGTAGGTAGAGAACAAAACGATACATAGACGGAACTATTTCAAGTTTCATGGCCACTTCTTTTTAGGTTTTGAGTTGGCAGGTATAATAGTGACAGGTTGCTAGCCTGTCCCCTATGTTCTACTTATGTTAAATAGCGGAAATAAAAAAGGGTCTATGTGCCAAAAACAAAATGTGGACGACTGCTTATTTTAGGTTACTAGCGATGGCACATAGAATACTTACATACATACATACAATCACGCCTGTGTTCCCAAATGCATCTCTGCAAACCTAAAACTATGCTAGAAGTAGGTGCGATAGAATACATTTCTGGGACAAAATATGTTTCGAATGTTCTGGTTCTGGCACTTACGACCCTTTTTTTTCGGTATTCGTATGTATGTGTATCCTACCTCCGCTCAAGTACGCATGCGGCAGGTTAGCGTTCAGGAATATGGCCTGGCCCGGCCGCAGGCTCAGGTAGTTCATGAAGTAGATCGCGAAGCAGCCCACGTCGCCCGGGAACTGCGAGTGCAGGCGGCGCAGGAGTGGGCAGAGCAGCTCCGACTGGGAGGACTCGTCTGGAAATTAAAGTTTCCCTTAAAAATATTTATAAATACGACCCATAATAGGTATGTCGACTGGGTTCAAAATATGTAATTGTAATTATTATGGAAAAATACGAGACACGTGGTTTTCGATATTGATCATCAAACTTCCGGAGTGGGGGGTAGTGACGTCACGCCTAGGTAAAAGTTGGCCCATATGGTGACGTCACGCGAAACTTTTAAGCGCTGTATTATTGTTATTTTTTGTTTGTCGAGTAAAATAAAAAGTACATGTTTAATATTTTTATCGGACTGACTAAATAAGTTTTTTTAGTTGTCTACCCTATTGGGTAATTGACAAAAAAAAACCCTATTTATAGTTGATGTTAATCGGCGAAAATACATACGTAAAAAATACAGTCGAACATAGAACCTCCTAGAATTGATACTACTTGGTTCCGCGCAGATTAAAGTATAGTTCATATAGAATTGGTACCTAATGTATTGGCTACATTTTTTTATCTATTCAATAAAACTAAATTTAGGGAAATAGGTATTAAAGATTATGTATTTTACTTTACATCGAGTACTAAAAATAAATACATTTTCTTCGTTATTAATATAACAGCGAACTCTTCTCTTAATGGTTCCTATCATCTTCTGAACAGTGTTTTTGTCAATATTTTTGATGTGTTAATTCCACGTGGGTCGCAATGAATTAAGCTCTTTGACCATTTTACCACTCTTCTTCGACTTGCTTTTCATAATTGCCCAATAATTCTCGATTGGGCGAAATTGGGAGCAATTTGGCGGATTCATATTGCGGGGAACATAATCCACGTTATTATTTTCGTACCACTCTAATACCTTCCTGGAGTAGTGGCAGCTAGGTAAATCTGGCTAAAATTTAACAGGAAGTTGGTGGTTACGAATGAAGGGCAGAACACGTTTTTGCAGACACTTTTTCATATAAACATCCAACGTCATAGTTCCAGATGTCACGAAGGCCTTGGTTTTAAGACCACAGCTACAGATTCCTTGCCAAATCATATGTTTTTTTGCAAATTTCTCCAAATTTATGAACTTGTATTTTTCGTCAACATTTCCCCTCGTATCAGCCAAGTAAAATTTTGAGCCAGGTAGTTGTTTGAAATCAAGTTTCACATGTTTCATCGTCATAGATTTAATATACCCTAGATACACCATCACCTACAAATCTGAGTCTAAAAAGTGTCCGAAAGTTAGCCATCACTTAGTTATAGATGTATGCATATTGTAGACAAAATAGAAACACACAATGTTATAAAAACTGTATTTACATTTTCCGAATTACAATCTTATTATAAGTACATAGAATTTTATTTTCAATACAAGGATTTGGCGCTTACGATATTACGAAATCAACAAGTGCGCGCCTCGTAAAATTTTATTACCTCTGGTCGTCAGTATATTTTATTATAGACCTTAAGACAAGCCGCGGTAAGTCTATTTCAGTTTACTCTGCATGAAATTCTCGGAAATGGTTTCACTGGAACAGAGGTGCCGTGGAGTTGAGAATTGTAAAGTTTTAGGTGTATGTCCTTAACATACTTAAGTAAATAAAAACATAGTCGTAATGCATTATTTGAATAATTAATTAATGAATTTGCTTTAATTCAATAATAATCGAGTTGAGCTATAGTATTAAAATTTACACCGAATACTGAAACTGAAATCTAGAAGATTAAATAGTAAAAAACTTCACATTTTTAGGGTTCCGTAGCCAAATGGCAAGAAACGGAACCCTTATAGATTCGTCATGTCTGTCCGTCCGTCCGTCCGTATGTCACAGCCACTTTTTTCCGAAACTATGAGAACTATACTAATAAAACTTGGTAAGTAGATGTGCTCTGTGAACCGCATGAAGATTGTGACACAAAATTAAAAAAAAAGCAATATTTTTTTAGGGTTCCCCATACATGGAACTGAAAGTCAATTTTTTTTTTTCGTTAAACCCATACGTGTGGGGTATCTATGGATGGCTCTTCGAAAATGATATTGAGGTTTCTAACATCATACTTTTCTAAAGTGAAAAGTTTGCGCGACAGACGCTATCTACTAAGTAGTTTTATTATAATAAATAAAATTAAAATTTATCATTAGTTCGAAAATCTGTCACTAGATGGCGTTGTAATCGGTTTGTACGGAACCCTCAGTGCAATAGTCCGACTCGCACTTGGCCGGTTTTTATGTACCCTGGAATAAATTTAATTTATTGTAAACCTGTCGTTTTGAATTTTTTTTTTTTTTTCAATATTTTCTTCCTTGCATATGTAATGTAAACGTACATCAAAATACTTCTGTACTGCAGCTTTGGTTAGATCATACTTAACTATCAATGAACAATCCATATCAACATTAAAAAAAAACAACCGACTCCATTATTTTAGATTTGCCTCTGTTCAGCGTTATGAAATTGTTCGTCTCTTTCGACGCATTGCCAGTGTCACGCGAGGGAAAAGGACAGTCGCGTATCCTCAAGAAACAGATATTTGATTTGAATATTAACTTTTTGTGTGTTAGAAGGTAGATTTAGCTACAAATGCATTATAATATTAATCTATTAGGAAATACTTACCGAAAATACGATATTCCATCCTTTTTTAACCTTGTTAATGTATTATTTTTGCACTTTTTCACGGAGCACTTAGGCATGTTGATCCGATAACGTACGGCACTCGACTACGGGCGCAACTGTGCTTAGAGGGATTTTAAGCACAGTTTTCTCGAGACACATTTTTAGCGCTGGTGGTGTATCTTGGGTATATTAAATCTATGTTCATCGTCCATCAAAAAGCACCCATTGAATTTGGTCAAAACTTTGTCGTACAACAATCAAGCTCGATTTTTAGCTAGTATGTTCTGCTTCATGGTACGATTTGGCTTTTTAATAGCTCGATAGCTCTTGTAGCCCACTCGAAGACGAATACGTCTCACAGTACTGCGACATTTCTTGAACTTACGGGTCAGTCCTAATCAGAGAGGCCTGGGTTTTTTAAATAGTTCTCAACACGTTTTTCTTCAGTTCTGTATCCTTGGTACCAGATTCACGTTTGACCTGTGCCTTCCTATCGAAGGACAAGGCATCCTTGTACCGTTTTATAACCCTACAAATTGAACTTTTGTGAAGATTCAGTGCCTTAGCTACCTTTGATCCAGATCATGAAGGATTTTCCGTGAATTTGTTCGCCATCAGTTTTCTCACTTTGAGTTCCATTACAGAAAACTTTCAAATAAATTGAGCAAGGTCTACAAAATACCCACAATTAAAACATCGAAATATTGTCAACAAATTGTAATTGTCACTTTTGAATTTAGAACATAGGTTTTTTTTTATCAGATTTTTTTGTTTGTGCCAATTCTATATGAACTATACTTTACTTGATTTTAGGCTTGGTTGTGAATGTGTTAAATAGAAACTAGTTCCAAACTCACCTTCTTTTTCCAATCGTTCCAGCAACATGTTCAGGCTGGCAGCAATAACAGCCTTGTCGCACATCATCAGTGAACTGAACACCTGTTTCAGAGGTATGCCACTGTCACCATGCTCTTTGTGAGCTAAGAAAGCATTGACAGAATCCTCCGGCAAAATCTTGGTTAGTTCTGGCAACTCTGAAATTAACAGATTCCTGATAAAGTAAGCAAACTAACATACTTCACTATGGCAATAATCATATTTTGTAAAAGAATGTAGAAAAGTTAAGGAATAAGGCGACTGATTAGCAATACTTTAAATTGGTATAGAATTGTTATTTTTAATTTTAGATCATTTTGAAATGCATCAAGCTATTTTTAAGAATAAGATTAACACATGAACTTACTTTTGAGATGGTTCTGAATTTCCTGCAATGGTCTAAATCCACACAGAGCCTCAAATGGTGTCAGTGCTATAGCTAGCTCTGGTTTGTGATTCGGATCCTTGTATAAGTCTGGGAACTTTGCATGGAGCTCCTCTGCATGTGTCTGTAAAATAATACATCACATTTTATACACTGTGTTATAGACAGGAAAGTATAATTGAAGATCAAGATCAAAATATAGTTTTAATATTATAACACAGATATTCACCATTGTACATCACATCACAAACCACTGATGAAAACGAAATAAAAAATTACCTAAACAAACTTAAAGCTTATTATTTTTATATCAAGTGAATTTATTTCTTGTTATTTACATACATACATACATATTCTCACGCCTGTATTCCCAAAAGGGGTAGGCAGAGCACATGAATAAAAAAATCCAGTGCCACATTTAGCAATTTCAGGGTAACCAGATGGTGAAATGTGATAAATTCTTGTTATTTCTTGAAAGTGTAATCAAATGGAAACTTTTCATAGGCAGTTGCCAGCAATTTTTTTTTATTAACTGCTCTCTGAAACCTCACTTTTTATCTTAACGTGGGAAAAATTTCAATACTTGATAGTAAATGTTATTAAATTTGGTAAATTTTATTTGTCAAGCCGGAAATTTTGACTAAATACTTTCATGATTAAAAATTTTAAATAATAATAGAAGTTGCCCATATTTTTTCTATAGTTTTCTAATTTAGACATGAAATATGTACTTGCATGTCTATACATGTGTTGATTACTAACTTATCAATGTGTAGGTATAATTTCTGATAAAAAGTATTGTTAAGTCATTTAATTATGGCTGTATTATTATTTACTATTGTTTTGATTAGATTTAGTTACTGAACAAATAAAAGTTTTTTATTAATGGTTTTATTTTTTCAAATGCTTTAATTCTTCTCTGCACAAAATCCATATGAAAACAACAAAGACAGAAAGCAGAATGAAGGAGCAGTTATCTTTAAAAGTCACCTTTTCCACCAGGCAACTGTTTATTCAGGGGAGAACTCAATTAAGTTGTAAGAAATGTAGTGCATGATTTAATTTGTTTGAGATTGATCATCTATCTATATCCTAGGAAAAGCATTATTTAAGCCACAAAGTTAGTCTTGTCCCTTTAACTAGGTATCTATAATAAAATATTAGTGACCATAAGTTTGTTGTAAGATTGTCTACTAAATCTTCAGCATGCAACTTATGGCTATCGCTTGACAAGGTTTTTTTCTACAAAAATTGTTGAGCCAATAACATTGTTCATACCTTATTTGGATGTGCTTGAACAGACAGAGCCTTGCCTATGGATAAGATCTTGAATAAAAATGGAACGGCAACTCCAAACCTCTTCTTGACTGCGGGCCCAATAGCATCTAAATTATCTTTGATATATTCTGACAAAAACACATTCCGTTCAATGATAAGTGACGGTCCATTTGGATGTGTTCCCATCCATAACTCTGCATAGGGCTTCTCAGGATCAATGGTGATGCTAGGGTCCGCACTTGAGAGAAGATTAGCTACCATGCTGTCTTTACCCAATTTTCCCCAATCATAGTTTTGTACTTTATATTGTAGCTCCATTATAACCTGTAATGTGTTGAGATTATTCTGTTAGCTAGCAAATTAATCTTTATTTATCAAAACAAAACTGTAATCTGACATTATTTAATTAATTGTCTTGATTTAAGAACTGATAATTCAGTAAATTATTTGAAGAACAAGTTGAGCCCACGAAAATGCTACTTGGCACTACTTGTAGCTTCATTAGACTATAATAGGTACAATTATTTACTTACGTTGTATCAAATTCCCGAGCTAGCTGACTAGTATTATCAGTCAAAGGTAATAATAATACGGTAATAAACTTTTAAAACAATCGACAAAGCGACGAGCACAGTGATGTTATTGGCTGTTTCTACCAATTGGTTAGATTGGTTTGCAATTGATAATTGATGAATGGTGTTTCTGTTGAATTAAATACACTACAGTGCTTAAAACTTCACTATCGCTCGCGGCTGAACTGGAACTGGCACTGGGCAGTGGGCACTTGCTCTTGCATTATAGTTTTAGCTGAATGAAATTAAATAAAATTCAAACAACTTTGAACTTTATTTGAGCTGTCACTGTCAATGTCAACCAAACGTCAATTAACTGTCAAAACGTTTGTTTTTCTACTGCAAAATTAGCAGTAGACGAAGGAAATAGATTTATACAAATTGATGATGCAAACAAAACAGGTTACTTTCCTCGGGCGTGGTGCCTCGCCGTTTGTAGCTTTTGAATTAGCATTTGTACCATTGTACCCTACAACTTCCGATCTCAGGCCAAATCTTTCAAATCCAGTTTCGATTATGACCATTTTTTTGCGTACTCTAAGCCAAGACCGAAATTTCTGTGAGACTCTAATGATCTGTGTCTATTCCTTTTGGTATCTACTAACAGAGCCATGGTAGAGACAATACTATAATGCTCCACACCACACCATAGACGCATTAAAGAGATAGGTATTGATAGGCTTTCATCAACAGTTCAACTGTTTTATTGAACCAAGCCTGTAGGAATAAAATTATTAAAAGGTAATAAAGTAACCTTCATATTGTTCTAAAACTGGGCAAAGAAACAAATTAGGTTGGCAGCTGATTCAAAGGTGTTCAGATTAAAAGCAGAATTTATGCAGATAAACAAAATATCATACACACGTATAAAATGACACAAAATCACGTAGCACCAATTTTGCTTTTCTTTGTTTCAAACTGCTTGATGTCGTCTCTGAGACTGCCAAAAATCCGGGAAGACTTCTTCGTCAGCTTCAGACCATCCTCAGCGTGTCGCGTGTCGGCCATTTTCTTTGCATCAATAACTGCTTGTCCATGCTTGGAGGGTTGCGGGATTGCGAAGCCGGAGAGACCTCTGTTGTGTATTTCCACATTGGGACCTTATAAGAAATACTTTGTTGTTACAAGAAGTACCAGTGAGATTACAAATAGAAATAACAGACTTATTAACTAAATTCTCTCGCAATAAGTAATGCGTGTAGTCTGAAACCCCGTGTGGTGCCGGGTTAGATAGCACCTCCCACTTTCATCCCGTGGGTGTCGTAAGAATCGACTCTGGGAAAGGGTTAGTGTATTGTGGGCGATGGGCTAGCAACCTGTCACTGCGATATCACGTTTAACCATCTGGTTGCCCTGAAATTGCTAAATGTGGCACTGGATTTTGAATTAATGTGCTCGACTTACCCCTCTTGGGAAATACCGGCTTGAGAATATGTATGTATGTACCTATGTATTCTAAAAAATCCCAAAATCTGAGTCTTACCTACTCTACTCATGCACTTGAACCAATCGATTGCTGACCCACCATGGAACCATTTACAGTTAACGTCATTTTAGAGCTAATTTTTCAATCACCAGATAAAACGTATCTGTCCGATAAATGTTGGCTGTTACTTTTCTTCTATATGACGCGAAAAAAGGATAGCAATAATTTTAACTGGCAGATAAATTTATCTGGTGATTGAACAATCGGCCCTTAGTGACACTGCATTGCTTTACTTACAAAGGAAAACATCATTTCATTTATTGTGTTAACGTTCTGCGGTGGGTCAGAAATCAAATCGTTTGGCCGTACGTAATAGGTTCTATGGGTTCTGTTTATTTGTAACCGTGTGTTATTCTGACGTACCTACCTACAAATTGTAGGCGTGCCAAATTATAAACTTTAGTTAAAATCCATCCATTTGTTTTTGTGCAAAAAAGTACTTAACATAGGTACATTTAATATCCACACAATCATCCAATTGTATCTTCGCGTTTAAAATCTATACTTAATATAATAAAGCTGAAGAGTTTGTTTGTTTGTTTGTTTGAACGCGCTAATCTCAGGATCTGAAAAAACCTTCGAATTGAAAAAACCTTTTTGTGTTGGATAGACCATTTATCGAGGAAGGCTTTAAGCTATATAACATCACGATGCGACTAATAGAAGCAAACAAAAATTGGTAAATGTGGAAAAAAACGGGGAAAATTTGCTACTATTCCACGCGAACGGAGTCGCGGACACAGCTATTATGATTTTAGACTATCTTGTTCCTTTTTTAATAAAACCACCGCGTCTCACTAGGTAAGTTACCCGCCTAATTAAGTAAATAAACAAATATAACCAACAGACTAACCTTCCTCTATAGATTCACATATTCCAGGGTCACCAGCTCCGATTTCAGGTTCAGGAGCGAACTTCGGATTCTGCCGCACATTTTTCCCCGACGGGTGAAATTTCAACTCCAGTTCCTTTAAATCTAAGTACGGATACTTCTTCATGATGACCAGCTGTTCGTACTGTCGCAGGTCGTCGTCGCTCAATTTATTTTTCTTTGTAGATTTGGTAATGTCAAATGTAAAATTTTCTAGAGCGTTTTTTTCGCTAAGCATGGTTGGTTCGTCTGGAGACATTTTCTTTATTCGGTCAGTAGTTCCGTGGAAGTTGGGAGTGCATTTTAAAGAATCTGCGGGAGTGTGGTTTCTATGTATCTAATAATGCGTTACAATAGTTAGATAGCTAGGTAGCTATATTAAATAAGTAGGTAGGTAGATGGTGCTTCGGATTAAATATACCTATTTGTTGTACTACCTACCTAATTCAATGCCGTATTTCAATGAATTAATTTTAACATTATTAAAATATCTAACTAATGGGGTTTGAAGAACTTTTTAAAGTAGGTATTTAGGTAGCTTAATTATTAGATTTACATTGTTCTATTGCATACATTTAGGTATTATCACTACATAAAACAAAGTCGCTTCCCGCCGTCTGTTCCTATGTAGGTAGGTAGGTAGGTATGCATGCATTTTAAAAATTTCGTAGAAAATTACCTAGATTTATGATCATAACCTACTGGATGATAATATGTATAATCTACTGAATTTTGATGCGATTTTTAAAATAGACAGATACAGTGATTGATACAGTACAGTGAGTCTAATACATGCATAATATAGTAGAGAAATAACGATAAGTAATTTTAGAAGTTTCTAATGTGATGTCGTAATTCGGTAACATGGATAGTAGGAGCGAAAAAAAAATTATTCTTACGATTCCTATTCATCCCCGAACCAACAGTGTACCACTCTTTCGTTTCCCTATGAAGAGGAAACGTGTAATTGAAAGACAAACACAACAATATACAAACTACGATGAAAGCTGGACCATATTGGTGCATTATGTTAACTATAAAACACTTAAACATTTATCTTTTTTATATTTGCGATTTTTGTGGTTTGGCCCATCACAAACGTGAGCCTTGACACTTGACAGTTTGAAAAAAGTAATCACAAAGTCTCAGTCACAAAGTAAATTCAGAGCCTTGTAAATTAAAAAAAAACTTTTTAAGTCCGGCCTCTTTTGGGCGGGGCTTATGCGAATAGCTGTGTGATTGGGCTGTTTCACCCCTTTCCCGCTATTAAGAGTGAGATGGGGTGTCCTGGGCGTGGCTTATTCCAGAGGGATGACGAACTTGGAACTTGCACCTGACACAGGAAGTTGTCGGTCAATCCACGTGTCTGAGGTGCTCGAATAGCACGTGTGAAGTGCTATCCAAATTAACGATATTATCAGTGACGTGGTGAAAAAGATTGAGTGTTTTCGTGCATTTCGCAACACGTAGCTTAAAAAAACAACATTGTTTGCGACTGTTTATTTTTAATTTTTAACATGTAGTTCTATTTACATCTGAAGCACGATTAATAGTAAAGTTGGTAATACGTGAATTCAGTGCATAAAAAATACAAAAATGTCTGGGGACGCAAAAGAACCCGAAACCACAATTCGGACCCCACGGCCGTCGTCGCCGCGCGAATTTTTCGCGCGCATTTACGGCCATCTTGAAGAACCAAAGAGCGGGGAAGCGAAGGTTGCAACCGTTGGGAGCGTTAGCAGCCGAGGCAGCGAGTCGGGGTCCGACGTGGAAGTAGGTGACGGGCAGGAGGCCCCGCTGTGGCCGCCGGCGCTCCCGTTGTGCCCTCGGCCGCTTTTGCTACCGCACCAGCAGTTGGCGTTTGGGGCAGGATTGGCTGCGTTCTGTGAGTTTTTTTTAATGATGCTCATTGGCTAAGGACAACCACAGGTAGGTACCTAATGAAGAGTCGGATTGAAGTTTAATTGTGTCTTTATCCTTTAATAAACGCGAAAATTTTCGAGATGCCGTGTGGATGAAATTGTGGATACCTACCTAGCTACCTAATTAATGTAGGTATGTATTTATTTTTATTGCTCTTGATTTTGATGAAACTTTACTCGCACTAGCTTACAGATCAGGGTAACACACTACACTACTACTTAGAGTGGATAAGGTGCGTGCTAATTCCATGCAGATGAAGTCGCAGGTAGAAACGGATACAATTTAATAGGTACCTATCTATAGGAAAACTAACTCGTCGGTTACAAACAATAATTTTCCAATGATGAAGTAAAGTTCATCCCTCAGATCCCTCGATCTTCGATCGTCTTTAACATTATATTCACTTGTCTAGTTAAATCAACCCTAAATCGCACTTATAGGAATAATAGGTACGACCTCTTTAGAAGAGTCTAAAGCACAATAGCAACTATCTTTGAGGAAATACTTGTGGAGTAGGTAAATAAATTATTTGGTAAGAATTATTATAGTCAAAGAGCTAGAGAACCGGTAACGTTAGAAATATGTACAACATGCAATGCTAAGGGGCAAAATAAACCAAAACCTGGCAGGCGTCAGCCCAGCACGTCATCAAACCCTTAATTTTTTTAATTATAAAATAATTTGAGTACAAAATATTTTTTCTGTAAGCTTAAAAAATTAAGAGAGTTGTAGTTTAATTGTGAAACTTGAAAAAAAATTGACTAGCGATTATAATGAGCAAAATTATATGAGGTAAAATAAACTGTCTCCCGCATTGCTGAAATATGGATAGGTATGTTTTTACATACCTACCTATAAAATATGCTGGAAAATACCATTTGCACTATTTAAGAAACACGAGTTGCATCAGGATTCGGCAGATTGTGACCCATTTACCGTAATAAGAAAACAAAGAATTAAAGTCAGGGGTCAGTGGTTTTCAAACTTTATCTACGTGAAATGAAGAAAATGTGTAGGACGGTTGTTTATACATATAAATAACGATAGCAACGAAGGTGTGCCGGTATAACACAAGCAGCAGCGTGAACAGAGCGGTGTCGAGCAGTGCGCGTTTGGCATCAGTCGTCGCGGCTCCTAAATGAAAGACTACAGATTTGTCTAAAAAATGTCGAGCTTAATTCGATTTCAGACGTGTGTAGGTAGGTAATATGTATTTTTCATTATGATTGAATCTCACATAGGTCGTAGTTCTACGTTTTGATCCGCACTTCTGCTCTTCCACCGACAGCTGCTTCGTACGCGAGTAGTTTTATATGAGTTGCGAGCGTCCTACCACGCGTGTTTGTCTACACTCTACTCAAATGCAAAAATTTACATTTACGGCGCATTCATGAAACGCGCGCCCTATGGCACGCCTTTTCCCACAACTTTTTATGTTCCAAGTGTCGTATGCGGACACGTGTCGTGTGCGCATAAAGCTATGTCGCTGAATAAAGGTCACTTCGTTCAGAAAAAAAAACTAGTTGCGCAAACGTGTGCGGGTAGGACGCGTAAAACAAATCAAATCAAATCAAAATCAAATCAAATCAAAATCATTTATTTGTTCAACACAGGTGGTTTATGTACATAAGGTCTTATATTATATTGCATGTATCACTATGTTGAGCCGTTAGGCATACAAATTTATGGGTTCAGTTAATTAAGACGTGGTCTTAATAACTAATAAATAAAATCATTAATATGTCATACAATTATTGTCAATTATTAAATAATATTCAAATTATTAACAGTCATGGTACATTTAAATTATTTATGTATTCGTTCACTGAATAGAACGCATTCATGGTAAGAAATTTATTTAGTTCTTTCTTGAACTCGACCAAATTTGTTATATTCATTATGTATATCGGTAGTTTGTTATAAATTATAGGTGCCATTCCCAGTATACTTTTTCTCAATAAGGCTGTTCTAGAAGGTAATGATATTATTTTATTCCTTAATCGTACACTGTTAAAGTTTTCAAATAGACCGGGATTACTCCTGACAAAGACTATCATTTCATATATATATATAGACAAGGAAAAGTTAATATGCCTAATCTTTGAAAATGCGGTTTACATGATTCAACGTAGCCAATACCACATAAAGATCTGATGCATCTTTTCTGTGCCCTAAAGACCATATCACGATTAGTTGCATTGGCCCAGAATATAATACCATATCTGAGAGTGGACGTTACATAGGCATGGTATGCGGCTATAACCACTGATTCATTGACAACCTTTCTTAAATTGTATAAAGCATAAGAGAATTGGTTTAACTTCTTACATATAGTGTCAATCTGATCATTCCATGTCAACTTATAATCTAGATTTAATCCTAAAAATTTTGTAGTGTCAGTTTGGTCAATTTGTTGTTCGTTATAAGCTATGTTTAATTTGCATGTATTGTTCGTTCTTTGTCGAAATGACATTATTTTAGTTTTCTCTAAATTAATTTTTAAATTATTACTAATAAGCCATTCTATTATGTCCCTCAATGAGTTATTTATGTCAGTTTCATATGATTTTAAACATTTGCCAGTGAAAATTACTGTGCTATCATCCGCAAAAAGAACCATCGGGGATTTAATAGCCTTTGGAAGGTCATTAATATAAATCAGGAATAACAAAGGACCCAATACACTTCCCTGAGGTACACCAAAATGAACTTGCTTGACTTTTGACTCGTACGTTGTTTCTAATTTTGTTTTTACACATAATTTGTCTATATGTACGATTTGCTTACGGTTACTTAGGTACGACTTTATTAAGTCGTGTACATTCCCTCGTATACCATAGGTGTACAATTTATCTAAAAGTATATCATGATTGACAAAATCAAATGCTTTCGTCATATCCATGTACAAAGCTGATACTGGTATACGTTTATCTACATTACTTAATATTATTTTCAATAGTTCGTGGATAGCCATGTTTATCGATTTCTCCTTGCGAAATCCTTTCTGTTCCTCTGCAAAAATATTGTTATATTCGAAAAAGTTATATAAACAATTATAAATTACTTTTTCAATCACTTTTGAAAAGATGGGGGTTAGTGCCAATTGTCTATAATTTCCCATATCTTCAACAAAAGACCGTTATGTGCACAGGTGTGCGCATAGGGCGTTCGACGAGTTTAACACTCATAGCCTATCTTACTAACGAAAACAATAAGCGCTTATGCGGTCTAAAAGAAAGAGAGGTAAAACAACGCGGCTATCGGTTAGAAATAAAACAAGCAAATATAAAATTTAAAACAGTATAATCAAAATTAAATATTAATCGTAAACTGTTCTCTAAGAGCATAAAATGTGCAATTGCCGATGAAACGGCACCTGAGACGATGAAGGGTACTTCTTATTTTTCCTTAGGCAACTCTTATGACATCCGTGGAAGAAAAGGGAGATAAAAACATTCTGAGCCCGACAACACAGGAATTTGCTTACCTCTATTTAACTTTTTTAATTGTACCAGCGCAGTGTGATGTAAAGCCAAGGATACACTAGGGGACAAATGTCCCACGACAGTGTGTCGGCGACATGTCAAGCGAAGTCGGCCGATTTCGCCTGACATATCTGGCTGGTGACATCGCGCGACTTATATCCGCGTATATACACGTGTCGCGCGACATATGTAGAGCGAAGTCCGCCAACGTCGCGCTACTTCGCCCGACGTTGCTGGGGACACATGTCGCGGGACAATTGTCACTTAGTGTATCCTTGGCTTACTGCTACTTTAAAATGCATTATATGACATGCTCATTTGTGTTTGTCTCTGAGTACGCGAAGATTGTCAAAGAGTTTCAGGGTAAGGCCACGAAACGTTTCCACTGCATTTACGATAAGAAATGGCAAGTAACTTGGCAAGTAACTTGGCAGGAATCTTTGATTTATCAGTTTCTTTTCCATAAAGGTTTGTTAAAGGCACAACAAATTGATACAGTACCAATATTTTCATAATAATACGAGTATATAACAAGGCTCATACATTGCCGTCAGTGAGTGTAAATGTCATTGTGTTAGTGCTAACGCCTACTATTTTTTTCTGAGAAACTGTTCCCACTTCCTATCCATCAGTTTGTTTTGTATTTGCATTCCATCAAAAAAGTGATTATTATTATTATTTTGAATATGTTTTTTATACAACTTTTACTTAGTAAGTCGATAAATGAGTTGTTTATAAAAAACTTCGTTGGGACACTGATTCAGCAAGCGGTAAGCGGGCTTCAATGATACTACGAATCCATCAAGGTGCCCCTTAGATTTTTTTAATTTCACTCAATAGTTTCTGAAAATTTAACTATTTTTGTGATTATTTCTGTTAAACTGGAATTCAAGTTTTAAGTTGAATTTCGATATGTTTCTGGTCAAAACTGTTTGGATTGGGAGCTCCATCAACTGCATTTTTTGTGTAATTTGTAATTACGTGTCTGATACTGTAAATAAGTAATTTAGAAAGTAAATAAAATGTTCTAATATGGCAACATCTTTGTTTTACTTTTTATTTTTAGAAGAATCTTGCTAAATTGACCGAAAGTGATGCCGTGATTTGTTAAATTAGTTTTATGGTCTCACTAACTTTCTGCCCGCGGCTTCGCCCGCGTGGAATTCAGTTATATTGCGGTATAAAGCGAACATTCCCTCGGGAACATCAAATTTTTCCGGGATAAAAGGTACCCTATTATTTAATCCGGACTGCTATCTTTACGTCTGCAAAATTTCAAAGCAATCTGTTCAGTAGTTACGGCATGAAAGCGGAACAAACATACAAACAAACTCACTTTCCGATTTATAATATTAGTAAGAAAGTAAGGATTAAACACTGTGTCTTTTAGTTATTATTTTTACGTAATAAAACAATTTAGATTGCGATGTAGCTTATAATTTTCATAACTTTTAACCATACATCGAACTGCCCCTTGCAATGTATCGATGTACCCCGTAGGTGGGGCACAATCATGTAAAACTGTCTTTCTACGAAAATCGTTACACAAGGTTACAGAAATTGACAGTAAATATTTTAACCAGTATGCGCATCTAAAAATCCCTGTGAATATTTTTACCCGGAATTTTCATGTATTTTTTTACGAAGATCTGTAAACATTGCCCAATCTTATGTACTGTGGCTATTAGTCAATCGCGTAGCGTCGCAATATCGAACGATTGCAGGTATCGTACGTACCATACGTGCCGCCTAATGGGACTTGCGTACGGGACGTAAGGTGGGTAAAATACAAGACGCAATGACCTAAAAAGCGATGAAACATTTGTCTCCCACAAAGTCAATAATGATTTTTTTTAGGAAATAATTTACAGGGATTTTTAGTTACATATACCCGACCACTGGTCAAAATATTTATGGTGAATTCCCGGCCAGCCTGTGTATATCTACCTACTTGATAATAATTAATATGAGAGTATTTCGAACTGAAAACTAAAATTGAAATCATTATCATAAATATCAAAATCATTAAAAAAAACCATTCAGTCCATAAAAAAAGGATTTCAATTTTCATGGAACCCCATTTCCCCTTACCAAAGTCCGAAATATTGTTTATGCTTGAATCAGTCGGCCATTACATTAACCATTTTCTACATTTTTATTCTAATCGAGATTCTTATTTAAAGACGTTACTAGCAATATCTTTACGGACCTGTAATTCTGAGCCTCAAAGCAAGATCAAAGATACCTCCTTTATGTTGCCGGTTATCTTAGCCGTGAAAATAAAATATTCTCTAGAAAAATATTGAATATAAAAGAGCGTGTTTGTAGAGATAATCTGTCGAAAGCCTCGTGGACGGTCCAGATACACAATCACAACCCTTTGCTTGTCTCCTTCAAAGATATTCAAAAGCATTATTCTTTACAAGTATTTATTCTTTATAAGTATTTTTACACCTACAGATTTTCTGATAACCTGTGAGGATGAAGGTTGTTATTGATACTGTGGCAATAAAACTTTACTTTGACAGGACTACGAAATTTTAAGTACATACGTACATAATTATTATCTTAATTTAAATAGAAATGAAATGCCTTTTAATCGCTCTATAGTTTTAATGTCTAGTTCTTAACTTAAATCATAAACAAGTAGATAGATAACATTCGAGTAGGCTATCAAAAACAAATACGCACCTTTTTATGGACAATAGATTGTACAAAAATATTAAATCATTCGTAAAATAAAATACAGAACAAACATTCCTCTCCATAGCGCAACAAAATATTTCCACGTAACTAAATATTATAAATTCCATCCTGACAACAATGCTCCTGCAAACAATATTCTGTTAAGCAGCTTATTGGGATGAAAATCGTTTCCATCAACAGCGATTCTTATTGCTATGAAAATAGTATCATAATGGTTTGTCGCGTGGTTGAAAAACGTTCCGCTACACCGTTCGACTACACCGTTTGGACGTGGAGTGGAGAGACTGAGGTAGAGTGAGGGAGTGAGGGGGTGCGACAGCTCGCTTGGCGCCGCGCTGATGCGATTACGACACCACGACTCAGCGCGCGGCAATGGCTCCGACGTCGTCCCATTCGGGCCCACTCTCTCGTGAAAATTGTCGGCACTGTTCTACTCTGCTATAAAATCTCTCCATTGTTCGTGGCTAATAACTATTATGAAACAACAATCCGTGAAACTGAATAGACTCCCACTGTATCAAATGAAATTAGGGAGCTTTGGGTATCAAAATTATGATTAACGTAAAATTTTAGAGAAATTGGGATGGGTTCTGATAATTTTTCAGGGATAGCGGAAAACGACCACCGACGATTTAGGTTTAGATTAACAGGAGTCCATACATTATCTGTTATTTTCGCATCTAAAGTAAGCTGAACCGTCTACTTATATCTAAATTATTTTTTATAGGGATCATGATGTGCTCCAAGCAGAGTCTAAACTAAACCTACGAGTTAGTATTTAGCGGGAAGTGGAAAACGACTGAAGCACTAAGTTTTTTAACAAATATAAGTAGGTAGGTATACCTACTAATAGAGTTTTAAAACTTGCGATAATCTATCAGAATCAAAACTAATACAAAGGATCTACGATACGACTGCACCTACTCGCTTACAGCATTGTGATTTACAAACAGTTGACGCGTGTGCAGACTTTTACTTCTGACATTTTTTATTTTTACTATATCTTATTCCACACCAGGTCGTTGTTGTGGCGTCTGCCATGCAGGTTTATAGCGTGTTCCTGTAGAACGCTCAGTAATGCTGGCATGTAAGAATTTGACGTTTGTAAAAAAGCTTTATTCTAATGTCAGCTTATTAATGTATTTTACGTTAAAAAGATTTTCTGTTTATTTTTATTGTAACACGTATTAGTTTGTTTTGTATATAAATATAAATTTAATTAAGTGGACTTACAGTTTTATTTATATAGCCCACATTGTCTTATCACCCTATTCTTTATTTGATTTTTCATAGTGATACACCTTCCATAGTTCTCAGTGTTGTCATTTCTACTGCATTTATTCAACTTTTATGCTTATTTTGCTGTACTCAGCGTCACTACCGCATTAGTGTTGGAACGAGCACCACTGTGCACCCTCTGTGTCAGTCGCGCTTTATTCGACACCTTCTAACTACCTACTCATAAAGGTGCGAAGCGCTCCACTGATCATGTTTCTTGCATTGCCTCTTCTTTCAACCTCACATTCACAATTCAGATAATATATTTTCCAGAGCATCTAGTGCAGAGGTTCCCAAACTTATTTTGTCTACTGCCCTCTTTGACAATAAATTACTTTTTAGCGCCCCCCATTTTTTCACCTAATTCAAAATCACTATAACACACAACACCCCCATTTTTTTTGAGTTTCTTACCGCCCCCCTTTAGGCCTGCAGCGCCCACAAGGGGGCGTTATCGCCCACTTTGGGAATCAATGATCTAGTGTGTTCATTTCGATAGTGCAGTCGTAAACGAATTCGTTTGCGAGTTATCGCAAAATTATATGGAAACCGAGACAACGCCGCCAGCGGAACGTTTGCACAACTGCCACGGTCGACAAGTCTCCATACATGCCGCGACAACTCGCAAATGAATTCGTTAACGACTGCACCATCGAAATGAACACACTAGACGCTATTTCACATTTTCACCCGTAATCATAATCTCACATTGTGTCACACAATCGTCTTTTCAATCACCATAACTATCCAATTTACCTTTCCTTTTCAACCCTTCACATAAAATGTTAACCATACTCTATACCTAACTGTTTATACCTTTCTTTGTTTAATTAAACCTTTGACAGGTGCAGGTTTGATGAAAAAATATACCTAAACAATTGTTTTTCGATTAGCAATCATGTTTTGTTTATATGACTTATGACTAAGTATATGACTAATTGAAGTAACGGCTCTGTGACTATATTGGGAACCTAAAGCTAGTGCTCTCGTGACTGATGAGTCATGAAGTCATGATAAGATCGGGTTTACCTACACACTTTAGTGATGGTCTATCTATATCTTCGTTGCTGACTGTACCTACAAGGTCTCAACTAAGTAGGTTAGCGAAACAGAATACATATATTTTGAGCTGTATGTTTGGCATAACTTTTGGTAAAAAGTACGCCAAGCAGGGAGGGGATAAATAGAAATTTCCCCTACAGGTTAGCTATAATCACTGCCAAATAAAAAAAAAAGAAAGCGATCATGATTTCTATCTTGGCGATTGTTCAATTGAAGCCCGGCGAAGCGCGACCCGCAATATCAATATCTGCAGATTAAAACAGAGATATAAACGTAAACAAGTCAGGTGTGGCATTCTCATTCTTCGTTCCTCTCGATTGAGTGGACCGGTAATTAGGGATCCTAATGAATATTATGGGGTAGCAACCCCAATTCTCCATTGTTAGTATGCCCATTGTCCACTAATCGCAGTTTTTTAACGAACAAAACAAACAGGAGGGATGATGATCACGTCTAAATGATTGCGGGGTTTTTATGTATGAACCTATTTTCTTTAATGTTAATATTGGGCTTGGGTTGGGTTGAGAATAAGACTGTGAGGCTTGCTTATATGTATTTTTCTAATTACTTATTCCATTAGGCTAGCTTTATCATAAATACAACGTGTTATAAAAAGCGGGTAGGTAAATAAATAAATTATTATAGCGAATTAGCGAAACATAATTATTGTTAATCCTAGTAAGCGGTCACTTAATAAAACTGAAGTTGTACCCATTCTTTGACGGATTTTCAATTTTTTAATTCAAAAAGTTGTGCAAACTCAATAGGAGGAGTTAATTAATTTTTTTCTTTTTTTTTCAAATATTTTTAATGGTCTTCTAATCTTCTCTTCCCTGCTTAATTCACTTTTAGGAATTATTATTAGGCACTGCACGAATAAAACAAATTCTGAATTTCCATTATTAAATTTAACGAAGGCGTCCCTTTAAAAGACTGTCTTTACATTTTAATTTAATTTATAATTATAATTTATAATTTATAATATAAATAAA
>BHDV01063498.1:0-26601 GCA_005406045.1 Adoxophyes honmai
AGGGTTCCGTTTTTTCCTTTTGAGGTACGGAACCCTAAAAATATACCTATGAATGTAGTTTATGAAATACGCCTGAAATACGAAGCGATCTAGATGTAAAGACAGAGGATTGGTCAGATATGGGTGAAAAAAGTAATTGTGGAGAGAGAGGCCTTTACCCAATGTCACAACATAACAAAAATTTAAGAAAAAAATCTTCGACACAGTAAAAATCGTGCGGGCGCTCGGGGCGGTGGGAACGGGCTGTAAGAAACTGAACGATAATCGCAATATTGAGCCGCCTTTAAGCAATATCTCTCATATCTAATGAAGATTTACGTCCCTATCTTTGTCATGTCCAGTATCTAATTAACACAAAAGTCTTCTCGACTAAGCGCATCAATTTCATTTAAACTCGCTAATTTGATTAAGAACTTTACAATAGGTTTATCCGAATTCATTATATCGTCAAGTTTCTTCGCTTGCTCGGGATTGGATTTCGTTGATCCTTTGTACGAATATTAAATAGGATCTGCGCAATATGAAGTCAAAGATTACTTCAATAATATAGAAGTTTGAGCTGCTCCTCAGATACCAGGCAGAACGTAATTTAATTACTTAATAAATACGCTTAAAATTGGAGGAATTTCTCAATGACATAAGTAACTAATTAGGTATGCCAAGGATTTGTTTTAGTGTAATGACAACAATGAGAATACCGCAGAGATTTGTCGTGTGATAGTTTTCTCTGGTCCTCTAATTCTAAAATTGTATGACCAATTGCTTGTAGACAAATACAGCGGTCAGGACTTTTGTTGTTCGGTAATTGTACTTAATTATTCCACATACACAGAGTGTGCAATAAGAACTACGACAAACTAAGAGGGAGATAAGTGGTCAAGTCACCTACGAAATATAAAAAAAAGCTTGATAAAAGTGGCATATTCCACCAATAAGTGCCATTTACCATAAGTGTAATAAGTGCCATTTGTGAGATATTCCTATTTTAAACAAATTTTCAAAAGCTTATTCCCGCAGTCGATGTATGAGTTGCAGTATTCACATTTTTTTATTATAGCTTTAAATATGTATACTTAGACGAAACGTAATATTTATTAATCATCGTATTTTATCAGTAGCGGGAATGTTCTATCAAAACAGTACCACCCACAGAAACAAAGACCGATTACATAACCCGTCACATAATCTCAAACTGGGTCCACGTACCTATCGATAACAACCCACAATCGAGCTTCGATTAAAGATCGGTAACAAATAACCGAAGGAGCTGTTACATTCAGTTTATCGATTACATGACGTTTGAATAGGAGAAAGTTTGGACAATAGACCGGAAATTATTCGCTTCGATACGTCGTGTTGTTGTTTACAATCGTTTTGAATGATAAATAAGAAGTTTAATTCGGAGGTAACAGAAAATCTACTTCAGTTCAACTCTTAACTTCAGGCACTCTTTCCTCACGAGTACGTAGATCAATTAGTCATGAAAAATGAGTGCCTTATTCCAAAATTTTAACTTAAGCATTCTCGTTTGGTGAAACCGTTCCTTAGTAAGTATATCTAATTACTTCCGTGACACAGGCTGTTCCAAAAAATAGTGTTAACCCAAAGTCCAGAGATAAACAACCCCTAGGGTTATCCGAATCAGCCTCATGTATGTTCTGCGATTTCTGTAGTTTACGAGTTACAATTTTTTTTTCCCTGCTGGGTTAGAATAGCACCTCCCCCTTTCTTCCCGTGGTTGTCGTAAGAGTCGACTCTGGGAAAGGGTTAGTGTATTGTGGGTGATGGGCTAGCAACCTGTCACTGCAATATCACATTTAACCATCTGGTTGCCCTGAAATTGCTAAACGTGGCACTGGATTTTTCAATTCATGTGCTCTGCCTACCCCTCTTGGGAATACAAGCGTGAGAATATGTATGTATGTATGTTATTTTTTTTTCGTAGTTTTTGTGACACCTTGACCTAGAACATATTTTTGGCCCCAGATATCATTGAATAGGTAAAACTTTTAGTCTACGAACCTTTATAATTTGTTTAAATGGACTTTTCTTTCAGAACTTACACATAGCGTACATTTTCCTTACCTAAATCCATAAATTTTTACTTGCAATTTACATTAATCCGACGTTCATTGCATTTACCCACGCCATCCGAAATCCAATTTCATTTTAGAGCGCAGCCCATGAAATTCTGGAAGCACCTAATACCATGCAAACAGTGATAGTCGTAAAAGATTACGTGATCGAACGAAGTCCAATCACTGGGTAAACATGTCCACACCACGGACGGTGCTTTTTACTAATTGTTTAACTAATTGGACTGGCTTAATCATTAAATAAATGGAGAGTAGACAAATCACAGATCGAATAAAACGAAGTAGGCGATGATTAACACGACGTTATAAAGTAAGTAAGTAGGTACCTATCACTTGATATTTTTTTCACACCAAACAAAGCCAAATTAATAAACATACTTTTTGAACACCCAAGACTCGAGACCAAACATTCGTTTTCGTCACCCAAATATCTGCCCCGACCGGGAATCGAAGCAGAGACCTTAAGGTCTGTATCGTAGTTAGTCTCTAACCACAGGACTATGCGGCCGTCAAAGTAAATACACATTGGAACTTTATTTTTACTCTGGTAATGCTGATTACCACGGATCAGAATAAAGAAGGTTGGATAGGCAAAAGTCACACTTTTGTTTGAAAACCAGTGTCGCCACCTGTCTCCCACCAAAGAACTCCACTACATCAACAATAATAATAGATACACAATTACGCACACTAATACACGTAGAATAAAGAACTGCAATTGGTTCGCACACTGCGTCGAAAGTACGTACGTACGAGACAACTACCCGCACAAGATTCACTACAAACTCAAGTCCGGCGATGCCGCGATCGAGTTGAAGAAGCGTGTTTATTTTGATTGCTTCGTTATCCATTGCGCGTCAAATGTATCTTCACCCGAAATATTTGCGTACTTCAACAGCAATGTACATTTTCTGTGTCTCTTGGCGTAATTGTTGTTTCTACTTAGAATTTCATAATTAAAAATAGTTTTTTCGAAAAATATACTATAAAACGAAGGTTCTATGCTTATCGGTGAATATAAATTACTCCTTGCTTGGTACTTGACGCCTGAGTCTTTAACCTACTCGTAACAATCGTACAATACGGCATTTTCAAAGGATTTTAGCGCAGCTCCGCACGGCGATGCAAACATCATGCCACTAAACAAGTACCTATGATCGCGCGGTTCTTAAAGTATGACCCTCTGATCATAGCTGTGGTGCGCCTGCCGTGCGCATATTGCCAATCCAACCTACTTTATCTAATCCGTGCTGATTACAGCCCTCGGAGAACAGACGACGCGAAACTGCTACCTTATTTTTCATCCGCTGAATGTATTTTAACCATGGTTTGTAATTAAGATTGACGATTGGGTAGAAAAAATAGACGCGGAGTGAAAAATCGGAATGGGGCTAATTTTTTTTTCAGTTTGATTTTCTAAATTACCTTTCTTATTATTTTGTTTATCTTCTACTCTATTACAGCTACAGTAAAGCGACTCAGAACAATTTGACATGACTATTGTGCTTTGGTTAGCTAATTCAAACTCCATCAAAGGCCAGTTAATTCGATTATTTTCGTTTGTATTGCAGTAACAAACAATTATTTTTAGTTCACCGTTACACCCAGCTCCATGTTTGAAAGCAGAGCTGTTGATGGAAAACACCAACAAATTGCAAATGGTACCGTTCTCTATTTTCGCCCAGCGGTCGGTTCGGTTCTTGTAATAACATTTTATCGCTCCCTGCATATCTTTCAGTCCGTTTATTCATGGTAATGGCCTGAATTTCACTCTGTTTTCACGGTAAATGCAGCTTTATTGCGGCGATTTTTGAAGTTAATTTCGTTCGCCGGCTTTAAAGCCGGATAAACGCTGCAGAAGCTACTTAATTCACCTCAGGCCACATTTTCATTCATGAATGATTCTATTCCGAACTGATTCGGATCGTGTGACGAGGCAAAAAAAGTTCAGGTAAATTGAAATTGTGTAGACTTTTAAAAAGATCTTTCGTTTGTTTTAAGTGGTTTAAGTGGCTGCGAAACGTGAAGCATTCTTGGTTTGTCTATGTCACGTTTCATTCGTTCAGCTTATCCTATTTGGGAACATAGGCGTGATAATACTTATGTAACTCCTTAGTAACTCTCCTCAAGTTCACTCAGTCTGATCAACGCATAGGGCATGAAAACAACCATCAGTCTCGAACAGTGATGATCTGATGATCCTCAGTCATGAAGAAATAATAAGCAGTAGGTACGTAGTGATTTTCAAATATTGTTTTCTTTGCAGCGGAATTCCGGTACCAAGCTGTAATTGTAGTCCACAAAGACCTGCCTGTGACCAACTTGGACCAGTTGAGGGGTTTGAAGTCTTGCCACACTGGAGTTAACAGGAATGTCGGGTACAAGGTAAGAAAATTGGATTAAGGATTCTGACAATGAAATTTCTTTACCACGTCTACGGCAACAAACATAGAATATTTTAAACATAAAACCTACATGATCCAGATGATGGGTCACGGATTGACCCGAAACATGTCGAGCTAATCTCTGTGTAAACAACGTGAGTAATTCGGTTATTTTTCAGTATAAACATAGAATAATTATACATATACGTGTACTCGTATTTACTCACTTATATTTAGTGTTCCGTGCCTACTTCGTTTACCTACTTCCTGTGTCGCATGGTGTTTTGTGCCGTCCTTACCAAGATTTTTATAATAAGTGATACAAATGTCGACCATAACAGGGTTTTGCCAACACGGTGTTGACTAAATACCCGGTCTAGTGACGAGTGTCCTGCGATAGTTATGTGCCCCGAGACCTTGGTGAGATTTCAAGTTTTCGTGCCCATAGATTTCGTGTTTTACGAGCTATGGAATCTTAAAATGATCATTGTTCGTCAAGGACTTACCTACCTATTACCAAAAAAGGCAATTTCTTGCAAACTGGATCGTGTTCATATTCCCGATCTGATTGTAATTCAATCATTGTAATTTTATCAGTAGCGCCAAAGGAACGAACACAACAGACGTACGAATTGCGTTAAAGGATATGCCGATGCTGCTTACACTTTTTATGTTGGCTTGGTGAATAATTTACACCTAGCACCTAGGCATTTTATTGGTTTTTATTCGTTTATTGCACACGATTCCAACGTCATGTGGCTTCGTGATGCAAAATGTGTTTTTGATTTTACCTAGTGAGAAATAGTTCTACTATGACATGTGTATTTAGGATTATAGGGTCCAAAATAACGGTTATTTCATTTATAAATGCATTACACAGATAACACAACGTGTATGTACAGTCGAGTTCATTAATATATGAGCAAAACTGAGGGTTCAAAAATATCTGTACACCTTTATGACATTGACAATAAGGTGCAAAAGTTTACTTTTGGCATTTGTCTGCTCATATATTTATGAACTCGACTGTACCTACAGTCAGAGTAAGAAAACGTCCGCTGACATTTATTTATGACTCTAACCTTACTGACTGCCGATTTAAATCACTTCAAACAATATTCCTTTAAAAACGTATAAGATTCACCGTTAAAAAATCCTCCTTTCTTCCTTAATAATTCTTCACTTTGTTAAGACTTTTTAATAAATCCTACAGATTCCTCTAACGATGCTGATGAAGCGCAACGTTTTCCCCAAAATGAACGACCAAAATTACTCGCCGAAAGAGAACGAACTGCGAGCTTTCTCCACTTTCTTCAAGCAATCCTGCATCGTCGGTAACTGGTCGCCGGACAAGAAAACCAACTCGGCTTGGAGTAAGTCAACACTTTACGTGACCCTGTTATCATCATCACCATCATTTCAGCCATAATACGTACACTGCTGAACATAGGCCTCCCCTTTAGGCTTCCATGAGTACCTGTTGGAAGCGACCTGCATCCAGCGTCTTCAGGCGACCTTTAAAAGGTCGTCTATCCATCTTGTAGGTGGACGTCCTACGCTACGCTTGCTGGTCCGTGGTCAGTTGTGATGGTGGTGGTCGAGCACTTCTCGACCCCAATAAATATGAAGGAATGTCTTTCTACATTTTCTTTGACGGTTAATTCTCTTTTACGTTGAAAATTTATAAAGCAAATGCCTAGAAATTTCATGGAAAATGTCATGAAAATGTGAAAAGTAAGGGTCCTTCAATTACTGGCTTAGGTAAAGCTTTTCAGGATTCTTCTATAAGTTTCAAAGTAGGTAAATTCCATGAAATTACGAATAAATACATCACTCTCTTCTCGAATCGAGTAGGCACACAATCAATACCAATATGTACTTATATAAAGACATACTCCTAAAGTAGGTTTCTAGACAAGTATTCAGAATAAATTTTGTCTCCTCCAACCAAACAATGAACAAAACAGCGATACTTACGCTTACAGTTTAACAGCCAAATTCAACACTAGACTTACTCAGAGCCATATCACGCGACTTAGTCCCATATACCTATATACCCACCGTGATTCTAAGAAGGCTATCATCACATATGCCTTAGTAACGAGGCTCGGCAAGGCGAATCATCCCCTCGTCGCCCATAAAGCCTGAAGGGCGCGACGGCGGATTTACGACAAAGAACATGGATTAAGAAGACTGGGCTTGTACAGCGCTGCATCGCGATTAGGGCACGTGCCCGTTTGGCACTCGTTTACCATAACTGGTTTGCATTCATCGTTGCTGTTTCTGTATACCGTAGTATGAAAACTAAAAAGTTGTGTCCTTTTTCGACACGCCTAGTTGATTTAAAGATATAAAATCTTCGCTAGTTGAAATAAACATTTCAACGCTTCGCTCTTACTCGAGAAATTGTGGAAAACTTAAGACGCTGACAAGTTCTTAGCTTGAAAGTTTCATAAGAAACACAGGTTTTATAAAACTTAAGTTTTGATCCCCATTTTAAACATAAAAATACGTGAGACTTTGAGAAAAAGAAGTAAAACGCATACACTCACGTTTTTAAATTGAGATTAGCTCGACATGTTTCGGGCCAATTCGTGATTCATGACCGGGAGCAACGCACCGCACCGGCTGCGGATATACTGCCACTGCTCTTTCCGTGCGACTGCTTGACACAGCTTCATTCGGTGTCAAATTCAGTATACTTTTCACTTCCAACATACAAGATGTTAAAACTTTACACCACCTGGGTCCTGTTTGAATGTATAAAGCGTTTGTCGTATCTTTTTATTTCTTTAGTTAGAGCGAGACTCTTATATCGATGCTAAAAATGTGCGTGCTACTAAAGCTGACCAGTCTTCTAACGCCACGGCAGGATCCAAGTAGGCATCGTCTATTTTTAGTTGCGTTTAATAATACACGAGCCTTAATTACAACCGTTTCTCATCCGAATTTGAAATGCGAAATGAGTATGTTTATTAGGGTTCTGTTATATTTAGACTTGTGGTAGATTCCTCCAGTAATAGTCTCATCATTAAATATTAGCTCGAGTTATTGTGGGTACATTGTGAGTTAGAACTAGATTGCAGCTTATAAATCCCAAAATACTTCTAAGTCGGATCTATCCCCACCTGTGGCTATATACCTACATAATTAACAAGGCCATCCCTAGATAATTCTTTAAGATATTTTACCATCAAATTCGTCGCGTTATAGGCGTCAGGGGATTAAAGATTTCCAAGAGTTCATTAGTAGAAAACCCTTAGGATGTTCTCTACGTAAAGTCTGATAATGTTAGCATTTCTGAAGATTGTGTACAACAACGCATCGTGTAAGATTATTGTAATCCCTTGTTTTGTTTCAGGGCTTTTGTCTGGATGTCTATTGTTTGTCAGACCTTCCAACGTCTACTCATGTCTAGCTGTCTGAAAATGAATGTTAATATTAATGCTACCTTAGCCTAAATATTTTAGTTTATGTTCGTTTGACCTTTCTTTGTTCCTTAAAATGATACTGTGCAGGGGCTTGTGTCAAAACGGTCCATTAGGACATTAGATTGACGCTAGTTATTTCCAAATTCAGAAACGGTTAGGCTCAGATCTCGCATTGTAATTTTAAATATCTGCACCACCTAATGTGTATTCGTGGTACACGGCACCGATTTAAGCCACTAGGCAAACTATTTGGCTGTAACGACAGTGCGCTACCTATCTACCCTGATGTTAAATAGGTTCCCATGTTTTCTTCATATGTTTTTCTTTATGATTTCACGATCTCGATAAAATATTCTTATGTACCAGTCATACCCTTTTGTTTCAACATATATGTGTGGGAAATGGAATAGTAAACAACTATAGGATTCACAAAAACCGTTTAATTTGAATATTGGGAAGTTAATAATAAGCATCTAGGGTATGTACAGCTGTGAAGGCAATGTCATGATTAACAGCAATAATTAAAGTATATGCACATTTTATATTTAATCACAGTAGCTAGGTACTATTTTACATAGGAAACTAAATGTAACAACTAATAGGCTGTTCACTTAATATTACAAACACAATAGTACAATTATCAGAAAAAGCAGGACTTAAGCAGTAAGCGTACTAACAATAATTAACATAATGACAGTACCTATAGCTTTACCTGACAATGTAACCGCTAGATGGCAATTGAATGTGCCGGCCGGAGGAGGAGTATTTATATCACTGAAAAAACAAATGACGTCACGAAAGAGAAAGTGTCTTAAGCAGGCAAAAAGGGTAGCCGTACTAAAGTACGTTTAACCGTTAAATTTAAAAAATACGTTACAAAACTGTTATTCTCCCACATATGTACTGCCCTAGATTTCTTTGCTAAATTCCTTGGTATTTCAGAGGCGCAATACAGCCAGCTCTGCGCTCTCTGTGAACACCCGGACGTCTGCAACTATCCGGACAACTTCAGTGGTTACGAAGGAGCGCTTCGGTGTTTGGCCCATAATGGTGGAGAAGTCGCCTTCACTAAGGTCATCTATGTCCGGAAGTTCTTTGGGGTATGTTAAACATCCTTCTGGACGCATGTGAAGCAACCCTACCTCCACAAAGTGATATAGCTTTTCTAAATATCGTTAAAGAAGTTTCGAAAGTCAAATTTATTCATCTTCGTCCGGAGTCCGGAGTTTGATAGTGTTGATGAAGTTCATCAACCAATCATTTGAGTCTTCACTTTTAACTAAATCTAGTTTTTCTAGTCCAATCATTTGGCTTGATATCTTTTCAACATGTCCGGGACTTAAGCTTAAGCGTTTACTTTTAAGACCTTTCTAAGTGCTGTTTTCTATCCCAGCTGCCGGTGGGAACCATCGCAGCCAGCCAGTCTCCAGAGAACCCTGATGACTTCGCATACCTTTGTGCTGACGGCTCCAAAGTACCCATCAGAGAGAAGGCTTGTTCCTGGGCTGCACGGCCGTGGCAAGGCTTGTTGGGGCACAATGACGTCACAGCGACCCTGACACCTTTGAGGGAGAAGGTCAAGCAATTGGCTGCTGCTGGTAAGTGCAACTACAGTGTAATCAGGACTAACTGTTCAACTTAGGTCGCCCTCAGTACGTTGGAAGCGGTCTACAGCTAAGCCTTTGTACGTATGTAGGTAAAAAACATGACGAATTAACAAGTGCAAAGACGAGCATATCCCTTAAAGGATATCATCTTGCTGATCTTCAAGCGATTGACGAAACATTTGTAAATTAGAGTAGACACATAGAAAGTTGAGAAAAAAAGATTAATCAATAAGGAAATAGAAGAAAACGAATGTATGTAACTCGAGCTAAAGTTCTAGTCACAGAAGCCTATTTTCTGGGATGACAGACCGTGGTAGGTACAACAGTGCCAGTCCAAAAGGCACTAGGTACTAAATTATTGATTTAAATACAATTGACAAAACAGAAGAACCTGTAAGCGAGGTCGACCAGCCACCAGATCGCATTAAAACGTCTGTCCTTTACATAGGTACTTAAATCTCTCAATAATCTCGCACCGTGCAAATGAAAACAAAATAAGTCTTTGTTTATAGGCGATTCATCTTGTTTCCAATTACACATCTGTTTGAGCCATAAAATAAATGCCAGACCTGCGATATTAATTTGTTGTTGCCGTGTCGTTAATAATTATTAACTGGGATCTACTGGCGTTGTTATGAACTCGTTCAATAATGACGAAATATTTTAGTCGTTAGAATAACACCTCTCCGATACGTATACTTATTTAAGTAGGCTTCAGGCAATAGGCTAGCAACCTGTCATTATCATTATTTACTTAATGTATCTTTTTATATTTGTTTTTAACCCTAAAATTATGCTAGAATGGTACCTAATGTGTTGTCGATTCGATTACCGAAGTATATTACGTGTATAATAACAGAGACGAAATAGGAGAACACGTACCTTTATAGAATTTCAATGTAACCTATTATTCCTAAAGCCATTTGAAAATACTCAAATCTATGTTCAACTTTAAAACTACGAACGTTAACGCTGGGGCAGGAAACAAACTTCAGACATTTAAAGTTAACCAGTTCCCATCTTTATTTCTAAAACAATATCTAAGTAGGTACCTACCAAACATTTAGACATGAGTGGTATTGCTCAAATGTCTCAAACTTATTTTGCGGGAAAATAATTACGAATAAAATGAAGAGTTAGACAAATGTAGAGACAACAGTACCTAGCTAGGAATCGAATCAATACCGCTATAAGTATTTCCCATGTATTGATACATTAGAAGGTTGTGTACGAAGAAAATTAAATTGGACTCCGAAATCAGGACGCCATTACCTTCAAAAGGTACGTATCCAATTTCCATGCTGTCAAAACCGATGTGTCGCGGAATAAATGGGGACTTTGTGGATTAAAGGAACCTCCCGGTTATTACCATAGCGTACAACAGAGAGCTTATTTTTTTAGGCCGTGGGCAACCTTTTCGTTTCTTTTGACCCCCGACGCAAAGAGTTGTGAGTTTGTCGTCGTTTTATGCGTGTGTGTGGTATCGAGCTCTACGGATACTCCGATTTCGATGCAGTTTATTTTAGTCGAAAGTCAGTTTCTTTGTGCTGGTTCTCATTAGGTTTGAACGAAATCTGACCAGACGTTTTAAGGTACATAGGTGATACAGAAGTTGCAGTGCGAATTCTCCTAAATCGACGTTTTAATTTAAAATAAATGCCTAGAATAACTTTACCAGTTAGGAATCACATGCAATCCTGTAGATACGACCCCTGTTCCTAGTTAAAAGTGCTCTGAAAGCTTCCCTCTTTACTGTTCCTTAGTTACCAGGCACAAAGGCGAACTGCACCCCAAGTGTTGTCATCACGGAACGCTACTGGTCTTGTCAATCACAACAGTTGCAAAAACGTGCCTCTGGGAGGCGCTGCCTCAGTTCCCATACAAACTTATGCGTGTGAACGCAGACGCGAGTGGCTCGTGTTTTGACCATCATCAACTCGGTACTGATTCTAGTTAACTTACCTTTTCCACCAGGTTGGGCCAGCACAACCAGACCGGACTGGTTCACCAACGTCCTCGGACTGAGCGAGAAAATCCATCACGTCGCTGACAACATACCGATCACTCCAGCTGACTACCTGCAGAAGGCTAACTACACTGAGGTCATTGAGAGAGGGCATGGTGCCCCAGAGCCTATAGTCAGGTAAGTGATCAAACAGTGAAATAACGGATCTATTCACGTTTTTTATACCGATTAGCTCGACATGTTTCGGGTCAATCCGTGACCCATCATCTGGAGCTACGCGCCACGGCAGCGGATAGACGGATTAGATCCGTTATTTCACTATGAGTGAGTCTCATCTCACGGTAGGTCATAATAGAATATTTTTGAATACCGGAACAATCCTTTCTATTTTTAAGTTACCAAACCAGAGTTATTTGTAAATCATTAACAACCTCGCACGAGAGCTTTACATAGGTATACAACATTTTGTTTTGCTATTTTTATCATTTAATATATTCCAGCGAACTTAAACTTAATTTACAATCATTTCTTTGTGTCTGTCTCGTAAAGTGGGGCTGACACGATCTTAAAAATCTTTAAGACATATATTAAGTACGTGCCAGTTACCCGAGCCAGTAACATAAATTTATCTCACCTGCTTGAACAAACCTGCAATGAACTACCTGAAACTATCTAAATTGAGACGGCCAACCGGTGCCGTAAGTCATGAAAGACACGTCCTCACGTACTTACCGTTAGACCATTAGACTAATTTCCTGCTACGGGTTATTTCCGGCGTGTTTCCGGCCCCGTGGTAACCTATTGTTCCGGTTCCCGGTATTCTAAAGGCGTTGCTGCAATCTCTTAGCCCCCACGAGAATAACCGTAATTTGGGAAACAAAAGAAATGTCGCTAAAAGCAGGACTTGCAGCAAAGCTGAACTCCGTAGTTTTAGGTTCTCTCCACCGGCGAGACCTCATGAAAGGTCTACGGGATGTAGGTAAAGGTAGAACGAGATGGCAAGGTTTTTACGCTTAAACAATGCTCAGGAGTGGACCCTCTGTTCGTAATACTATTACCTACCTATTCTGTGCTTGTAGGAACATCTATTCAGATAATTTGAGCTGGCGATACCTTTTTAGCAACTTGATGGTCACAGTTTGGTTTCGTAGCTGTAGATACGTCCCTAGATAGTTAATTATCTTTTTACTTAAAGAAGCGAGTGCCCGACGGGGACCCGAGGTAACAGACTAGCAACCTTTCGCTATTGTAGATCATGTTAAAATTGACTACGAAAGGTGAAACAATTATGGTTGTATCTATTCTATGGAACTATTCGTGTGCTCTCCCTACCCCATTTTGAAATACGGCGACATATAGTTATGCATGTATGACAATATGTATGTAAAATTTTTGTCTTAAAATCTTTGTCTCGCCCATTCTCCAACTCATCTTCAGTTCAAACCACGTGTCTAGGAACATCTCACCAAGCTAACATGAACTGTTCGCAGGTTATGCGTGACGACAGACGTGGCTCTAGCGAAATGCCGGACCATGGCCACGTTCGCATTCAGCCGGGACATCCGGCCGCGCCTCGACTGCGTCCAAAGCGCTTCTGTTGACGGCTGTCTCCAAGAAGTATGTAATCTGTGCTTTTGTGGATGTGGAATTGTTGATTTAGTTTGGTTTGGCTGTTAATCAGGTCACGCGGTGAGTTGAGATCGCCCGGCAAAATTAGAAGGAGTAGTACGCGCAGTAAACAATTTTTAGATCTATTCGGTATCCGAGGAGGAAGGGTGGACGTTATTGGTAGATTAGTCGCAATTCACCTCCCCGCGTTGCCCCCGATGCGCCGATTACCCCCACTTTCGTTACGCCGAGCGATCTTAAACCATCGTGTGATGTAAAACTATTTTGAAAATATTCCGCTGATTTCTGAGTCTTTTTCTGAGGCTAATAAAAAACCCAAAACTTCTCAAAAAGCTCTTAGACAAGACGAAGCAACTCCAAAAATCCCGCTTTTAAAAAGGTAGTATTCAAGCGTCACAGACAGACGTAATTATACCAGTCAAACTTTTGAAACACCCTTTTACATAGGAGATTAGACGAAAAACATTCCATCAAATTTTGTCTTGATTACTCAGGTTCGTGACAATGGTGCAGACTTGGCGGGTGTAGACGACATGTTGGTAGCCTATGCCGCTAAGAAATACAACCTTCATCCCGTCTTCCACGAAGTGTATGGTCCCAAGAAGACGCCCAGATACGCTGTAGCCGTTATAAAAAGGGGGTCAGGTTACAGGAAATTGGAGGACTTGAGAGGAAAAAGGTAGGCTTGGATTCTTTAATTACGAGATAGGTATGTAAAACCTAAGAGAATTGAGCTTTTTAAATTGAATAGATACCTAAATTCTAGATGCAGTCTATGTTACAAAAATGTTGTGGCAAGGTACTCATAAGAACCATCACGCATAAAATTATCTACTACAAAATTAGTCCATCCATTCGACATCTACGATGGCACAGAGTCATTGCGTCAACCTACTTATAATAAAATCTTTGTAAAAATCAGGTGAGTGAATAATAAATTTAGACAGTTCCTGTTTTACTTTTAGATCTTGTCACGATGCATACGGCAGCTTCTCCGGCCTGAAAGCACCACTTTTCCACCTCTTAAACAAAGGTCTCATCACACCAGACGACGTGAGTATAAATCAGGAGCTTTCTGAAAGGTAGTCTAAAAAAGACGTGTGAACACCCCCTAAGAAGGCCTAATGATATAAGAAATATAATTTTTTTAAGATATTTATTAATAGTCGTCATATCTAATATTGTTAAAAGTAGTCTGAAATCTAAAGGAATGGTTTCAGGTGCACTGGGAATGTCCGCTGGAAATACCTACATGTTTGATGAGTGATGAGACTTCTTCTTATCAACGCCTTGCTTGCTTTACTTTATACCTTCTATTAAAAGTAATCCGAAGCCACGTATTTCGCAATTTTCGTTCGAAGCGTCATTGCTGATAAATAAATACTTACCTAGATTTTCCTCCTTACTAATCTCGATTAATTTCTTCCAGTGCATTAAAAAGATCGGCAGCTTCTTCTCAGGAGGGTCCTGCCTACCGTTCGTTGACAAACTTGAAAATAATCCAAAAGGTAACTAATTTCCTTCTCCATGTTACTTACAGTCGCGACACATCTGCGGAACGTACAGCGCCGAACGTTCGGTTGTGGTTCGGTTGAATACGCTCGCAGTGCTTTTCAAACCGTCTATGACGCTCAAGCTGGTCAGCTAATAATAATTGGGGGCAATTTTTTTCAACTCGTATCGAAAGCATCGTAAGATTCTTTGTATCAAAAACGACTTTTTATTGAAATTAAGAAAAATAAAGGAAAATAATTGAAGGAATCTTGAATTGAATTAATTATCTTCCGATTTTAGGTGATGACGTGTCACTACTGAAGCAGCAATGCCCCGCTGACAACAGCCCCTTGACTTGTCTCAAAGAGGATCGAGGCGATGTTGCATTCATCTCAAGTAAGTACCTATTCAATAATCATTAGCTTACCTTACCTGAGCAGACAGTGTACCTACCAAATCATATTTAATATTCGAATAATATACCTACTATGCCAGCCTCATGAAGAAACCAAATAAGACGTCGGCTCTTACAGTAAAGAATTATCAATTTGGTGAACATTATTTTATTTCAACAGGCTCGGATTTGCAAAACTTAGATGCGTCGCAATACGCACTTCTCTGCCTAAATCGAGACAGGGGTGGTTGGGAGTCATTCGACAGTTACGCCACTTGCAACGTTGCCGTCATCCCCTCTAGAACATGGGTGGCAGCCAAGGATTCCCTCTCCGATGTGTCCATAGCTCACATGCCTCTGAGTTTGGCTGATCTCTTGGATAAGAAGACGGATCTCTTCAATCTTTATGGAGAGTATTTGAAGAATAATAACGTCATTTTCAATGTAAGTGAAATTAACCTTTTGCTTCTTGTTTTGTTTTTAGATTTTATCTTTACTGATGAGATTGAAGAGTTCGTGCGCGGTAGATGTCGCAAGAAGTCTTATTGTGCTTATCAGGATATTTTTAATACATAGAAGTATTATTTGTATAAATTGAACCAGATTGCATAAAGGAATAGACTTACTGATATATCGCGTCTCACAGTGAAAAATCAAAATCATTTAAGGCACTTGCTGTCAAAAGCTCATAATTTTTCCCATCCAATAAATATATATTTTTCAGTCTTCCATTTTGAAGTCTGTTTTAATATTTTTTAAGACAGAACATGATTTTTTTCTATTGCTGTAATTTAATTTGAGAATTTTTGTTCCAGAATAATGCCACAGGTCTAGAGACTACAGAAAAACTTGACTTTGAAAGGTTTAAAGCAATCCATGATGTTGTTTCAAACTGTGGTGTTGCTTAAAAGCAACAATTTTGTACTCATAGAATAGGGATTGACAAACATTAATATTATGATAATAAATGAAAATAAATTAATAAGTCTGATTTTTTATAATTTTTTATTGCATTGTCTTACATTGAAAAATAAATAAAATAATACCAAATTATGTTACCGAACTTTCATTTCAATCCTAATGAGAATGTAGATATAGAATTATAAGGCAGCTAAAAAGAGAGTGATAGCCAAGGATACGGCTAGCATGGTGTAACCGGTTGAGTACACTTCCTTGATAGACAAGCCTTTAGCGGTGTCCCAGTACAGATGGCGGAGTCCGTTAGCAAAGTGGTATCCAAAGGGAGAGGCAATGATTGCCTTCACCAAGAAAATGGTGGCCGGGGATAAGTTGAGCCCTTCAATCATGGTGACGTAGTGTGATACATCATGTGGCAATGCCAATGCACCAACACCCAGGACCGTTGCGTAGCCTGTGACCATCATACCTAAAATAATGAAAATGATGTATGTTGTGTACAAATAGAAAGGATCTCTGCCTCTTATCTTTGTGTGTGCACACTTGATATTGTCATGTCAAATATTTTAATTGCAATAAAACCTAACTAAAATATGTCCTTTTAGAGCTTATTGTAATAGAATAATTAATTAAGCACTACACAGTGATCTACATGAAGTAACAGTTGTTGTACTAGATGTTCATATAAAATGGGTTTACTTTCAATTAAAATTTCCAAAGTAGAAAACCCATGTCCAGGGTGACAGCATCAGATGATACTGTTAGTAAGAAACAACATCAATAATTGTAACTTTTTCTATGTCTTAGTAAAAGAACTTTCAATCAACAAACACATGTTTGATCTGAAAATTCTATAATTATCTGGCAACTCTGGCAACTAACAAAAGTTGTGATCATGTGACTAAAAACAATAAAAGTGCCAAGGCATGTAGCATCTAATTGGTATTCAAAAAATGTCTCACCTGTGATTCGATGCGTAATAGACAACATACTCGTCAGCTGGGGTTGGTAGATAGTGAGATGAGGAGACAGCGGGCGGCTGAGGCGAGCATTCTTAACATCATGGTGTTCTACAACTGGGGCCTCGTACTTTTTATAAGTAATTTTCGGCACACCGGCCGCTGCTTGGGCGTACTGAGCCGTGCTCAGCAAAGTAGGAGCCCTACTTAAGTTGCCAAGCACTGATTTAGTACACAATCTGCAAATAAATTACACATTTTAGACTAATATCACATCAATCACAACAAAAACAACATAACCCTATTACGTAATGCACATCAAAATTTACCTCCCGCATGAAAGCAAAGCCATGATTTTCAAATTGATCAAGTCGTCGTAGCCTTCTGTAAATTATATGAAATATTAGTTACTGGGAAAATATCTCTTTCTATTTCACGCAAATAAAATCTGCACTTACCACTGAGTCTGACGAACTGGCGCTGTCACTGTCATGCACGTCAACGTCATTGTCAGTCCGACAGCAGCGTTCCACGCTACGCATTTAAAGTTACACGGGTCATGTTAAAACGTTATAAACTTAAACTTACAAGTCTCTTCTCCTGGTTTCCTGCTTTTAACTTCTCTTGCATTTGCTATTATAATAATTTGAAAAAAAAGAAGGGCTATGTTTTGTATGTGACTTCTTCCGTCAACATTTTTCTTGTGATTATACCGGGAAAGTGCTAAAATATGAGTGGGAAAACGGAAAACAAACAAATATTGCAATTTTTGACACACTTGCCTAATCAATCAGGATTGGCTAACGCAATATCATTGTCACTGTAGCAATAAAACAAATGTATGAACTTATAATAAATAATTTTAATACAATATCATTTCAATCTCACAATCAAAAATAAATAAACAATAATAATACCGAAATATAATTTTCATTATCACATTTGATTCTAACAAGAATGTAGAATTATAAGGCTGCTAGAAAAAGAGTGATTGCCAACGATGTGGCTAACATAAAGTATCCCGTTGAGTAGACTTCTTTGATCGACAGGCCTCTTGCAGTGTCCCAATACAGATGGCGGAGTCCGTTAGCCAAGTGGTATCCAAAGGGAGAGGCAATGATTGCTTTTGCTAGGAAAATGGTGGCCGGGGATAAATTGAGCCCTTCAATCATGGTGACATAGTGAGCAACATCATATGGCAACACCAAAGCTCCAACACCCAGGACTGTTGCATATCCAGTAAGCATCATACCTAAAATAGAACAATATAAAATTTAAACACTTAATTCAAGAAAATTAGCTAAATTTCATTTGTCAAAATTCATGAGTAATTTTTTAAGTGTGATCTGTTTCTGTGTATCAAACACTTCAAACATACAAAACAAGTAGGTATTCTTCTTTATTTTAAACTAGCTTTTGCCCGCGGCTTCGCTCGCATTAAATTCGGAATGACACTAAAATCTCAGAATTATTTGAATACGCTGCTGTAGACGATATGTATATTGTATAATTATGTCTTTCAATTTGGGAATAGGATAAAAAAAATCTAGGCACAAGCTGCATAAAAAACATTGAAAAATTACGGAATGCTCTATAAATACTTTACACCCCCCATTTTAGAGAAGTGATGGATTATAAAAAGACAAAAAGTAGCCTATGTCACTCACTCCCCATTTCTTCGACTATTTCCATTTTACCTGCATGCCAAATCTCAAGCGCCTAAATTAAGCGCTTTAGATTTTTCATACAAAGGGATTTTCCCGCTAACTCCCGTTCCCGTGGGAATTTCGCAATATCCTATTGCAACTAAGTTCTCACTTTACTAAGGTACCTGCATGCCAAATTTCAAGCGTCTAACTTAAGCGGTTTAGATTTTTCACACAACGGGATTTTCCCGTTCCCGAGGGAATTTCGCAATATCCTGTTGCAACTAAGCTTTGAGTTTTCTAAGGTACCTGTATGCCAAATTTCAAGCGTCTAACTTAAGCAGTTTAGATTTTTCATACAACGGGATTTTTCCGCTAACTCCCGTTCCAGTAGGAATTTCGCAATATCCCGTTGCAACTAAGCTTTTAGTTTACTAAGGTACCTGCATGCCAAATTTCAAGCGACTAACTTAAGCGGTTTAGATTTTTCATACAACGGGATTTTCCCGCTAATTCCCGTTCCAGTGGGAATTTCGCAATATCCCGTTGCAACTAAGTTTAAAATTTACTAAGGTACCTGCATGCCAAATTTCAAGCGTCTAACTTAAGTGGTTTTTGATTTTTCATACAACGGGATTTTCTCGCTAATTCCCGTTCCAGTGGGAATTTCGCAATATCCCGTTGCAACTAAGTTTAAAGTTTACTAAGGTACCTGCATGCCAAATTTCAAGCGTCTAACTTAAGGGGTTTTTGATTTTTCATACAACGGGATTTTCCCGCTGATTCCCGTTCCCGTGGGAATTTCGTAATATCCCGTTGCAACTAAGCTTAAAGTTTACTAAGGTACCTGCATGCCAAATTTCAAGCGTCTAACTTAAGCGGTTTAGATTTTTCATACAACGGGATTTTCCCGCTAATTCCCGTTCCCGTGGGAATTTCGGGAATTCCTTTCTTAGTGCACCTCTACGATACCTAAGCTACGTCCCTTCCAAATTTCAAGTGCCTACGTTTAGCCGTTTAGGCTGTGCGTCGATCTGTCAGTCAGTCAGTCAGTTTCTCCTTTTATATATTTAGATGTAGTTGGAATTGGCAATAGGCAATCCACAATCTCTATCTGGACTGCAGAAGACCTAGCCTCAATCTTTGAATGTCAGGTTTCACACAAATTTCACGTACTTAATAATTTTGTGTATGTATGTTTCTAAACCTTGATAGAAGTTCCTCTGACACTACTTACAACTTTAAACATACATACATACATACATATTCTCACGCCTGTATTCCCAAGAGGGGTAGGCACAGCACACAAATTCAAAAACCCAGTGCCACACTCAGCAACTTCAGGGCAAAAAGATGGTTAAACAGACAGGTTGCTAGCCCATCGCCCACAACACACAAACCCTTTAAAACAACTTTAAAACCTGTTATAAATTAAAGAATGAAATTACTTTAAGAATAATATTGGAAAGTATCCAGACAAGCTTTTATAGAGAAAGAACATTTAGGCAATTTCTAATACCAAAATGTTCTTCATATTTTTTTAGAACCTAGTTATGTTACTGCCAAAATGTTTTTTAAGTGTGTTTTGAATATAAGTTTTTTACTTTATTTTTGTTACTAGCTGTGCCCGTGACTCCGTCCGCATTGATTTTGATTTAACTCTGGTTTCACAAACAAACAGACACACAGACAATAATTCTAAAAACTATTGTTTTGGGTTCTATTACGCTAATAAATAGCCCTAGTAACAGTTTTTCTCAAATATATTCAATGTACAGACACGGACTTGTTATATATGTAGAATAAAGTCTGAAAATTAATAAAGGTGTTAAAAATGGAACAATAACATTGTCAATTTTTTTTCCTTACCTGTAGCTCGATGTGTAATAGATAAGCTACTTGTCAGCTGAGGGTGGTAGAAAATAAATCGGAGATGGGGCGACATTGGACGCCCAAGACGAGCATTCTTGACATCATGATGCTCTTGTGCTGGAGCTTCGTACTTTTTAAAAGAAATTTTAGGCACTCCGCCCGCCGCTTGAGCGAACTGAGCAGTGCTCAGAAAAGTAGGAGCCCTACTTAAGTTTCCAAGCACCGATCTAGCACCCAATCTGTAAATAATTCATACAATTTTGACAGCATTCCCAACAAAAACAACACAACACTTTGCATAACAATACACATCAACTTACAGCCTACAGGCAAGAAAAGCCATACTTTATTTCCAGGTTCAAGTCGTCGTAGCCTTCTGTAATTTACATGATGTGTTATTACGAGTGATTAAGTCATTTAAATCACACGAATATTAATTATATCGCACTATCATTATTCACACTTACCACTGAGTCTGACGTGACGTCACTGATTAGTAAAGTAATGGATATGGATAATGGAATGGAATGGAACCGGCGAATGCAACTGTCACTAACGTCATTGCCAGCTGTGAGTATGTGACAGAAATATATCCGTACTACGCATTCATCAATTTTCATTTCAATCACAGAAACAATATCAAGCCGAAATAATTTTATTCAACTAAATTTTATGAGGTAAATTGATAAAAACTAAATAGATTAGGAATAAAAATGTTTTTCACACACCGCCGAAATTTAGGCATATCTGACTCCGATTAAATTCATAATTACGTAATTAAATCTAATTGCATTAAAAAACCAGTACAAATATGCAACATAGAGTACAAAAAACCCAGTAGTTGGCAGGTACTTATGTACAGTCAGCAACGAAAGTCCACGAACACATCCAAATTTTCAAAACACCTGTACAGTATAAAAGTTCATATGTAACTGAACTGGCTGTTGTACAAAACTGAGTAAACATTTGGAAATACCAAAAGTTGATGTAAGTACATGATTTTTACAAAAGTCGCTGAACATGTTTATTTACATAATTAGCCTGATCTCTAAAATATCAAATTTTGTTCAATATATTCATTTAATTTTGGCAGTCCTGAAATGATTTTATTTGTTTGGCATTATTGTCACTAAAAATCATGATGGGTAGGTATGATTCTCGACTGAACTGGCTTAACTCGAATTTTGCATTATTTGGTGAATCGAATAATTATATAATTTGTCAGTTTGACTTAACAGTTTTGTCACATTTGAAAGTTGGCCCAGTCACAATCTAACCTAACCTAACTTTTACCAACTTTTGGAAATATACTGTACATCTACTTTTGGAAATTTCTAATGTACCATTGAACTGATTGATTCCTGACCCACAATAGAAACTATTCACAGTGAACGTTATAGTGACATTGCATTGCTTGACAAAGGAAATGTTTTTGACGTTTATTGTGACAACGTTCTGCGGTGGGTCAGGAATCAGTTGGTTTGATAGTAAATGGAATTCTGTTTGAAATCTTATTCAATAACACATGTACAATTCATGTGTCTGGTAGGTATCTTTTGTAACGTTATTGTGTTCGGCAGGTTTCGCTGCTGACTGTACATACACCCGAAGTTGCAATAAGAGCGTTATTGTTATTAACCTGTCGTCTGTGTTTGATAAGGATCCCAAAAGTACCCGTCGTATGTGTATGATAAGGATCAGTATCATACGTTTTCGAATTTTTGCGAGTTAGGATCCTTATCAAACACAGACGACAGGTTAATGAGAACAGTAAATCCAAAAACTAATTTAGCGCAACGCGAAAAAGAAAGTGGAGACTAAAGAAAGTATTATGGCAATTTTTGCGGTTTTGATAGCCGGTTTGATGTCCACCATCTTGTTGAGACTAAAACCGACGAAACGTAGCCCAATGAAGTAATGATAACTGAATGGAAATCCTATGATCAGCTTCAATAGGAAAACAGAAATTCTTGATAAATTAAGACTTTGTATCATAGATACGTAAGTATCAATCCCATTTGATAAAAATAACGATCCCGCAGCTAACATTAAGGAGTAAAACGTCAATATTGATCCTGAAAAATAAAACATTTTAAGTATATTTGTGTACCTACTTAAATATTTGTATAGGTACGGAAGGTTTTTACAGGTAAGTACAGTCAGCGTCTGATACATGGTTACACTTTGGTACTTTGTCACTGTGATCGCAGTGACAATTTCATGCGAGAGTTCAAATATGAGGTTAATTAGAAAAGGTACTAAAGTGTATGTGTCACCGGAAAATAACACATTCCGTAAGTTTATAAATTTCCTAGGAAGTTTATAAACTTTCGTAAGATTCCAAACGGGAGACAAAAAATGTTATTACGCCCACATTTTTGCAAAATTTTATATAATCTAACCTAACCTAACCTAATCTAACATAAATAAAGCTAATCTGATCTAAATTAACATAATCTAACCTAACCTAACCTAACGTAAATTGATTATTTTACGGAAATGCGGCCGTAAAATAATACAATTTGTCTGTCGTTTGGAATCTTACGGAAGTTTATAAATTTCCTGAAAATTTTTAGGAAATTTATAAACTTACGGAATGTGTTATTTTCCGGTGACATATGCATGTATCAGACTCTGACTGTACTTAGTTTTTGGATTAGGCAGATTAAGTACCTATCGTATGAGTAGTTTATTTAGTTTTGTTATGACCATAACATAATTTATAAAATATGATTGAATCTGAACTAACCAGCAATTCGTTGGCCAATAGAAGTCATAGCAGGCAATGTGGGGGCGTAATCAAAAACATGTGGCGACATCGGTCTTTTCAGTCGCATATTCTTGTAATCATGATCCTCATGAGCAGGCTTAACGTATTCCTTGTAAGTAACTTGGCGACCTGCTCGATTTATTTGACTTGTATGAATAGCTTTCTTTAGCATTGGAATAAGTTTTGGACAGCACAGAGCTTCATGAAAAAGCGAAGTGCTGAAAATAGATAATGTTCCTTAGTTTTCAATACATGTTTGCTATACTTAGGGATAAAATATTTGAAACTTACCCATTACGTACAAAATAATTAATTATAGGCAATTTTTGAGATCTAAGCTGCCTAGAAAACATCTTGAGTAAAAACGTCAGATTAGTCAGATTACATATTAACATGTCACGGCATGACTTTTATTTTAACGGAACGGACTAAAAAAACCGGCCAAGTGCGAGCCGGGCTCGCGCACGAAGGGTTCCGTACCAAAAACTGCAAAAAATCTGATTTTTTGTATGGGAGCCCCCCTTAAATATTAATTTTATTTTAATTTTATTATTTATTTTTAAAGTAAATATTTAATTAAATATTCTGTGAGTATTTCAGGTATTTAGCTGTTACAATTATTTAAATTTAATAGACCCAAAACTGCAAAAAAACATGTTTTTTCTATGGGAGCCCCCTCAATTATACTAAAATCAGTATTTGTTGTTATAGCGGCATCAGAAATACTTAATCTGTGAAAATTTCAACTCTCTAGCTCTCACGGTTCGATACAGCCTGATGACAGACGGACAGACGGACAGACAGACAGACAGACAGACAGCGAAGTCTCAGTAATAGTGTCCCGTTTTTACCCTGTGGGTACGGAACCCTAAAAATTTAGTCTAAGACATCAACCTCTTTGAAGGACGATATAGGTATGTAATGTAATATCTTATTTTTAAATTTAGAGCCACATACAATTTGGCACGTAAAGCCAGTACATAGACAACACAAGACATTCTTCGCGCAGTCCAGTCCGTGCTAATCGACGGCGTTCTAAAACTTAAACTAGCGACATCGTTGAGTTCATGTTGAGTTGGACAAAAATGTTTAGAATTTTAATGGCTTGTAGCTTTTATCGAACTTGTTTCAAACTTATTAAGGTTTCCTTTATATTTATTACAGTAAAACTTTGTAAATAGAAGCCAATATTTCCATATTCGGCCTTTTTCGGCTACACGAGTAATGATTCTGAACATGACTATGTGACACTTGCGTGACAGATTTTCCCAATTTTCTTTGAATTTTTATTATGGATTTCATCCGGCTAGCGGGGAAAAATTTGTAACAGAAAGTGCTGTAGAAATTGTTGTTTAATGTTCCGGTTTTTGCTGCTAACGACAGCTGCGTGTGTTGTGAGGTCTAGCAGTACTACAGCAACGACAGCCATGTCAGTGAGATCTGTGGATTTCGAAGTTTTCGGCCGTGTACAAGGGGTATTTTTCCGGAAAGTAAGTTATCATAAATCAGTTCATTATATTTAATTTTAAGTTTTAAGTATTTATTTAGAAGAGGCCTGCCTTGTATATTTAATTATTTATGCAGATGAGTTATTCTATCACTAGAACTTATTCGATTCATGCATTCATTCAAACGAAAATAATATTTATGAATAAGCCATTTTTAAATTTTTCATAATTTTCCACTAGACTAAAATGTGTAAGAGAAACTAATTCGCAGACACAATTTTATTCTGACGAAATGATATCAACCCTTATAATAGTTGTTATTAATTTTTAAACAGAGCTATTAGGCTTGGTGGACACTGGCCACCGACCACAGCCACTGGTGAGTGGTGACGTAGCACACTTTTTCATATACAGTGGAACGTTGAATCGACGTCGTCGATTATCCAAACTAATTGGGGGACATGGGTGTTCGGAAAACCGTTTTATTCTGATAATTGAACTGTATACGTTTATATACCAATAAAAAACATATTTAATATAAATCTCGTTTATAACTAAGAGAGCGCTAACGCCGACTAAATGATGTGTGCAAGTGGACGCGGGTGGTAGCGGGGGCGACGGTGGCGTGCGAGCGAGTGAGAGAGCCGCGTCTGAGCGAGCGAGAACTAGCAGTTCGGTTAAGCGGTCGTTCAGATGATCGACGTTCGGATAATCAACGTTCCACTGTAATCATATATCATATAATTGATTGGCTGCCATCAGATGCAATGCACATAGGTATGCAGTGAACATATACACATGAAAAAGTGAGTTAAATCCCGTTTGCTGGCCAGTTGGTGGCCTGTTTATGCCGAGCCATCTCTCTTATTTCATTTACTGAGTGTCTTCTTTTATGTTTAGTTAACAGAGATATCCATTCCATTTTCTTCTCTTACCTACTAGATATTAAAAATTTTGTTTTTTCCTTAGTCTTGTACGCATAGCAGGGCATTAACTCGTTACTCCGTTAATTGTTAATTAACAAAGTCAAATTTTGACTAATGGATTGACTTTTAAATCATGACTATTTCATGTTTTGTGGCCACTTGTAGCATATTTTTTTAGATTTTAAGTTAGAAGGTATAAAAGTGACTGTTTACTAGCCTTTTGAAACAGTGAAAAAGTAAACAAAGTTATTGTGATGCTTCATGTTCAGGCATCGGAATTTTGGTAGCATTTTTGAGCTGTCATAGGGACTTCTCTTTTATCGACTACTGATTATTAGGCTTAGGACTTTTGGATGCTCGCTGTGGTTCTAGAATCCATGGAGTCGTCATTATCCTAAATATTTTTTGACAATGTCAAATCAAAGTGTAAAAATAAGTGTCATGATTTATGCGGATATATCAGTAACGAATTAATTTTATCATAACTCTGCACAAGTTACAGTACCTCATTGGAGTTTCAATTTTGCCGAATAAAACATACATATTAGCTGCGAGAAGACTGTTCATGTTATACTAGCAAGGGTGAAAGCCCAAAAAAAAAATCAATACCTATAGGATACTTCCCTATGAAACTTGCCAAAGCATTGTTGTGTAGCTCAGGGAAAAAATCTGAAAGAAAAAAAGGTTGATAACTTATTTTTGCAATCACATAAGTAAACCTAACCTACCAGTGTGTGAGTGTAATTGTATGATGAAATTTCGGACATCTTAAAATTGTTTTTGGTTGCGAGAAGAAAACAAATGATTCAAAGTTGTTATACGCAGTCAACGCGGCTGGCGGTGCAAGCTTGTGAGACCGATGCCCAAATACAAGGTGTTACAAAACTACGGGTAAAGCTGAAAGAGGGTTAAATAGCCCATTATAAGGAGTCGATTTATAATATTTGAGAACCGTAGTATCGCACTTTGACTTATCCCCAAAATCAATTAAAAAAAAGAATTTCTCATTAATGTACCAACCCTATTACCATGTCATTAAAGATTAAATAACACAGAATGTA